>AWOL01S0007643.1:151652-198262 GCA_000715115.1 Nicotiana otophora | reverse complement strand
CCCCTCGAGGCTCACGCATAAGTGGAGCCGCACCTGCGCTCCAAAATGTCGCAGGTGCGAAGCACCAGAACCAAACCTGATCACAAGCATGAAAATCATCCGAAACTCGTCTGAAACATACCCGAGGTCCCCCGGACCCCCTCCAAGCATAACAACAAGTTCCATAACATAACACGGACCCGCTTGAGATCTCAAATCACATCAAACAACGTCAGAACTACGAATCGCACCATGAATCGAACTTATGAAATTTCGAATATTCCAACTTCTAAAACCCATGCCGAAAATCCTCAAATCAATTCGGAATGACGTCAAATTTTGTATGCAAGTCCCAAATGACATAAAGGAGCTAATACAACTCTCAGAATCAAAATCCGACCCCGATATCACTAAAGTCAACTCTCGGTCAAACCTCTCAACCTTCCAAAAATTTCAACTTTTAAATTTATGCCTAAATGCTTTAATTTACTCTATGGACCTTCAAATTCAAATTCGGACGCACGCCTAAGTCTAAAATCACCATACAAAACTATTGGAATCATCAAAACATTATTTTGGAGTCTTCTACACAAAAGTCAAATTCAGGTCAACTCTTAGCGCTTAAGCTTCTAAAACACGAATCCTTCTTGCACATCAATCTCGAATCATCCAAAGTCCGAACTCGACTACGCACGCACACCATAACACATAATATGGAGCTGCTCGAGATCTTAAGCCACTGAACAACGCTAATACTCAAAACAATTGGTCGGGTCGTTACAGTAAGGCAGGGCGTTTTACATATGCCTCAGCGATGCGTAAGCCCGGATACACGGGGCGTAAGCCCCATAAGTATTTAATTTTTAATATTTTATAAAATAATATAATTATAGTAAATATTTATAAACAGGTTAAACTGCATAAAAATTGAAGAAAACTATAAATATGTGAAATATATATATATTTTATACGCTACTTAGAAGCACAAGTAACTTGAGTCGAAAAGAATAAAGTTTTCTACATAGGGGAACAAAAAGGATGACTAACCTACAATTTGAACTTTGAACTTGCTGTTATGAAGGAGAATGGAGTTCTCTTTGTATTTGTAAAAATAATTTGCTGTTTTTGGGAGATATTAGCAGACAAGTGAACAAGATAAGGAATTGAGAAAGACCATGAATTAGATCTTCAATCAATAAAATAAGTCTTAGACTTGTAAATTTAATACACTTCAGTTCCTTTTTAATTTGAGTAATTATCAAGCTTAATATTGAGAATTCGGGTATTATATGAAGGACTTATTCAACAAATTTTGTTTTAATTTGAAAAAGTCTCTGGAGCTTAAGCCTAACTAAAAAACGCGCCTCAAAAGCACGGATGTACGCCCCGAATTGCTGGGCGTACGCCTCTTGAGACTTTCGCCCCACACCATCGCCTCGAGGCGTTTTTGGTGCGCCTCGCCCCAAACACTGGTTGGCCGTACACATATGGACCAATGCGCGAAAACAGATTCCTTGATCCTAGCTTCTTGCTCGATCCTTCTCTGTTGAATCATAGAATTATCTTTACTCCTTGCATCTCTAAGGCTTATAGAGCATGAACTCTTTCGTACAAAATTTAGAAAAGAGTCAATGGAACTCATAACATGTAACAACCAAATCTGCTTCAGTTTTGAATTCCCAGTTTCCCTCCTCTTGGTTTTAATAAAGCAATTGTAATATTTGGAAACCGTAGCAACAAAACTCAGAAGTGTCACGAACCAATTCCTCCTATAGTCCGTGATGACGCCCAACGTCGTCGCTAGGCAAGCCAACTGTGAACTAGCCATATATTTATTCCTTTTAATAATTTTAAAGTAGTTGATTTTTATTTATTAAGTAAATAAAAAGTAAAAAATTTAATAAAGTAAAGTGTAAACTAATAAAAGAGCAAATATGATGAAATAAATACTCAAAAGTCATAAAGTGTCTACTAGCATGTTCCCAAGACCCGGTGTCACAAGTGTATGAGCAACTAGTAGAATATATAAAACACCTAAGCTACTGTCTGAAAATGAGATAGACAGAAAGTAAATACAAAAGAGAGAGATTGCGGGTGTTGTAGAACGGACTCAGAGAGCAGCTTACCACTAAGCCTCAGGATAATGGGGATGCGCGCCTGAATGAACACCAGATGCATCTGCCTCGGATCCTACACGATTAGTTCAAAAGTGTAACGTGAGTACATAAACAACATGTACCCAGTGAGTATCCAGTCTATCATCGAAGAAGTAGTGACGAGGGGTCGACACCGACACTTACTACGGGCCAATAATAAAATACAGAAATTCTAAATAGGCATGAAATACAAGAATAATAATAATAATATAATAGCCAACAATGAATAAATGGTTCTTTAGCTAATAGTCAATTTAAAAGTCTCCATTTGACACATGCTAACTCCAATAATTTCAAGTCATTAAATAAATTATAACCTCTCAAGCCATAAAATAATATCAAGTGTAATCGGGCTCCGGGTATTATCACGCATGATTTATGCCGAGGTCGTACGGCCTGATCCAAAATACTCTGTGCACTGCCGAGGGTCGAACGACACGAACCATAGATACATCTATTATACTCCCGAGGCGAACGACCCGCTCTCATGAGAGTAGAGAAGGATACCTCGCTCGCGGAAGTACTTGCGATGCGAGAGGACATGAGTTTCTCAGAGTTATTATGTATTTCCTCAATTCTTCCCAAAAGTAAGAAATCTAAATTTAGAATTTGCAACTTTAAAATCCCTAGCCTCAGCTCTATTCAAAATAATTAATATGCATAATAAACACAATGGTACAATTAAGGCATGATATGGATCTAAGACTACCCGAACATATCATAGAATATAACTATGCACAGACTCTCGTCACCTAGTACGTACGTAGCTCCCCACATAAGTAATACACAACAAGATACATCTAAGGGGATGAGTTCCCTCTTACAAGGTTAGACAAGAGACTTACCTCGTTTTAAAGCTCACTTTCCGGCCCACGAATTCACTCTAAAGTCTCAACTTGGTGCTGAATAATCCGAAACTAGCCAAATATTATATAAATCAATCAATATACACTCACAAGTTCATAATTTAGCTATTAGAGTAGTTACTCAATCCAAACGGAAGATTCTTAAAATTTACCCCCGGGCCCACGTGCCCACGTGCCCACAATGTTTACAATTTATGTGTTAAGAATCTACCCAAAAAGCATGTATTAGACTTATATTGTATAGAGATTACATACCTCAAAGTGCTAGGTGAAAACCCCTCTTCAAAGAGCTCTAAAATCGTCTAAGAAGTGAAAGAAATAAACCAAAATAGCAAGTCCCGACATTTAATGAACCTCACAGCCCGAGTGAATTTAGCTTATGCGGATTCTGGGGCGCACCTGCAACGCCAGACATGCGAAAAATCCATCGTAAGTGCGGTCCTCGCCCAGCTTGTCCAAGTCCGCTTCTGCGGAGAAGCATGCGCGCCTGCGCTTTCGCTTCTGCAGAGCTGGTCCGCATCTGCGCACATGCGCCTGCGGAGGATTGTCCACTCCTGCGATCCCAGGCCTCCTTGGCCTAGCCCGCACCTGCGACCATCTTCCTCACACCTGCAAGCTCGCAAATGCGGTAAGCCCTCTGCTTCTGCGACCACTGGACATCCTGCTCTAGGACGCTTCTGCGGTCGATGGGCCGCTTCTGCAAGGTCTCACCTGCGGCCAAAACCTCGCAGGTACGAACGCACAAGAACTGGAGCACCAACAGCTCCCCCAAGTCAAAGTCCGAGTCCGATTCCAATCCGTTTTGCATCTGTGGCCCCCTGGACCTCGTCCAATTACACTCATACATCCAGCAACATAATACGGACCCGCTCGGAACACCAAAATAGAATCTAGAAATACGAATCGGATGCCAAAATGCATGAATCGAATTATGAAACTCAAAAACTTCTAGAAACACTTCAGCGCGTCTAATTTCTATCAAATCAACTCTGAATGATGCCAAATTTTGCGTGCAAGTCACAAATCACCACACGGAACTATTTTCAGGCTCGGAATCCCAATCGGACCTCGATAGCACCAAATCCTACCTCAAACCAAATTTAAAAAACTTGAAAATATTCAATGCGCCAACTTTCAATATTAAGCGCCGAAACGCGCCCAGGTCATCCAAAATCCGATCCGAATATACGCCCAAGTCCAAATCATCATGCGAACTTATTGGGACCGTCAAATCCCGATTTCGAGGTCGTTTACTCAAAACTTTGATTCAAGTCAACTTAACCATTTTAAGCCTATATAAGGAACTAAGTGTTCCGATTTCAACCCGAACCCTTCCAAACCCGAACAAACCATCCCCGCAAGCCATAAAATAGTAAAAGCACATACGTGGAGTCTTAAATAGGGGAATGGGGATCTAGAAAGCAAAACGACCGGTCGGGTCATTACAACCAGTGGTGGATCATAAACTTATGTGTAAAAATCTACCAAAATTATAATAAATAATGTATATGAACCCATAACTTTAAAATATAATGGGTTCAATTCTAAAATTGTTAAAGTTTGAATCCATAAAGTTTCTATACTTATTGAGATTGAAATGGAAGTAAAACAAAGTAATTGAATTACACTGAAAAACTCCATAGAAAGTTTGAGTACCACGAACGAAGACCAAAACTCAAAATACATGACGTTCATTGTAGCTTGCGATGCCGGAAATTATGCTTACATGGTCTCTTGCTTTTCTTGGCTTTCTGGATCTTCAAAACCTTCTTCACAATCCTTCGTTCATCCATCAAATTGTAATGATCCTGTAAAAGACAAATCTGGTGAGTATGAAGCAGACTAAGGTTACTTTTTTACATGCATGTTTCAATGACATCAATGGATGATTTCACATATTAATGTTCAGAGTCAAACAATTGAATTAGTTCATTTATAAGAAGTAAAAGGGACATTTATTTGTTGGATCCTTGTCGTAAACTTGTGATTGTCACGACCCAATTTCACCTATAGGTCGTGATGACACCCAACACCACAGTTAGGCAAGCCAACTAATAAATTAAATATAAATCGATAAAATTTAAATCCAAAAAAAATAATAAGACACCAAATTCTACCAATGTGTGTGCCAAGACCTGGTGTCACAAGTGTATGAGCATCTAGTAGATTATACAAAATTTCAAATACTGTTTGAAATAAAAATAGACAGAATTAAAAATACAAGAAGAGGCACTAGTAGCTACAGGACGGCTCAAAAAGGCAGCTCATCTATGCTACTAGATAACGAGGATGTGCGATGATAGGTCCTCCACTAGTATCTGTCTCAGATCCTGCACAAAAAGTGCAGTAAGTGTAGCATGAGTACGTAAACAACGTGTACTCATTAAGTATCAAGCCTAATCTCGAAGTGGTAGAAATGAGATGACCGACTTTGACACTCACTAAGGGTCAACAAATAATAAATGAAATAAACTATAATTATTCAAATCAGCATGATTCACAGAGTTAACAATAATTTTATTCATTTAGTAGAAATAATAAAAATCCTTAAAATGCAACAATTTTCAATCTATTAATTAAATCCTTCAATTTCAATAAAAATTTCAATTTATCAAATAGCTTTACAAGCTGCAATTCAACTTCAATAAATTTCTAATTTATTAATGGCTTTACAGGCTGCAATAAACTGTCCAAGTATCGTGTAATTATTATTATTATTATTATTAAGCATGATTTCTGCCAAGACCGTACGACCCGATCCAGAGTTTCGTTTATACTGCCGAGGGAGGCGTTCGGCCCACTCCACAAGAAAGGAGGACATTTTTTTATGTACTTTCGGAATGAGAGTATATTTATTATTAGATAAATTCAGGAGGAAGAACAATTCCTCTTAACAATTAATTAATTTAAACAGGAAATTTAAGCATATGAGATTTTCATCTTTTAATATCTTTCCTAACAATTCACAATATATATATATATATATATATATCAAATAACTTAATTAAGTAAAGACTACAATTTACACAAGTAATTCATTCTTTTGAGTCCTAAACTACTCGGACTTTAGCATTTAATAGTAGCTACGCACGGACTCTCGTCACCTCCTGCGTACGTAGCCCCCACAATTAACAACAATTATTTAATTTAATCACCTATGGGCTAATTTCTCCCTCACAAAATTAGACAAGAGACTTACCTCGCCTTGCTCCAATTTAATCTATTAGTAGGCCTTTTCCTCGATTATCCAACTTTGATTGGCTCGAATCTAACCAAAACTAATTCGATACAATCACTAAAATTTATAGAAATCAATTCTATAAGAAAATACTATATTTTCAATAAAAATCTCGAAATTAATTAAATATTCGTCAGTGGGGCCCACATCTCAGAATCCAGCAAAAGTTATGAAATCAGACATCACATTAAATTACGAGTCCAACCATACCAATTTCACTCAAATCCGACCCCGAATCGATACGAAATCTCGAAAATTCTTTTTTATGAGATTTCAAATATTTTCCAAATTTCAATCTCAAAACATTAATTAAATGATGAGAATAATGATATATTTGTGTTTATAGACCAAATCCGAATTAGAATCACTTACCCCGATGTCTTTTCTTGAAAATATGACAAAAGTCACCTCTGCTCAAGCTCAAGTTCGTCATAAATGGCAAATGTGACGAATGCCCTCTTTTATAAATCTGCCCAGGCAACCTTCGGAACTGGGCCTCGAACTGGGCCTCGATCGTGGCTTCGATCGTGGCCCTTAAGCCTGGGCTTCGATCACGGCCTCGAGCCTGAGACTCGGTCATGGCCTCGATCGTGGCATCGAGCCTGTGCCTTCGATTGTGACCCTCGACCTTGGTTCTCGATCCTGGCCCTCGAGCCTTGCCTTCAATCATGGCCCTCGAGCTTGACCTTCGATCGTGGCTTCGATCGTAAGCTCGAGCCTGAGCCTCATCGACCCTGGGCTCGATATCTGGGCTCGATATCTGGGCTCGATCACAGCCCAGAATATCCAACAGAAGAGGAAATATTGCAGCAACTTTTTAAATCCAATTTTTAATCCGTTAACCATCCGAAACTCACCTGAGGCCCTCGAGACTTCAACCAAATATACCAACAAGTCTTAAAAGATCATACGAACTTATTTGAAACCTCAAATCACATAAAACGACGCTAAAACCACGAATTATGCTCCAATTCAAGCTTAATGAAACTTAAAATTTCCAACTTCTACATTCGATGTCGAAACCTATCAAATCAAGTCCGATTGACCTCAAATTTTGCACACAAGTCATAAATGACATAACGGAGCTATGAAAATTTTTAGAATTGTATTCTGACTGCGGTATAAAAAGTCAACTCCCCGGTCAAACTTCCAAACTTAAATTCTTGTTTTAGCCATTTCAAGCCTAATTTTACTATGGACTTTCAAATAAAATTTCGATCACACTCCTAAGTCCAAAATCACCAACGGAGCAGTTGGAATCATAAAAATTCTATTCTGGGGTCGTTTGCACATAATTCGACATCTGGTCACTATTTGAACTTAAACTTTTAATGTTTCATCAAAATTTCATATCTCGGGCTAGAGACCTCGGAATTTGATTCCGGGCATACGCCCAAGTCCCAAATCACGATGCGGACCTACCGGAACTGTCAAAATATTGATCCAAGTCCGTTTGCTCAAAATGTTGACTAAAGTCAACTCAGTTGAGTTTTAAAGCTCTAATTCACATTTTAATCCATTTTTCACATAAAAACTTTTCGGAAAAGTTTACGGACTGTGCACGCAAGTCGAGGAATGATAAATAATTTTTTCGTGGTCTTAGAACACAGAATTAATTATTAAATTTAAAGATGACATTTTGGGTCATCACATTCTCCACCTCTAAAACAAACGTTCGTCCTCGAACGGGTTTAGAATTATACCTGAAGTGCTAAATAAGTGTGGATATCTGCTCCGCATGTTTTCCTCGACCCTCCCAAGTCGCTTCCTCGACTGGCTGGCCGCTTCACTGGACTTTTACTGCAGAAATCCTCTTGGACCTCAACTGGCGAACCTGTCAAAAATGGCAATTGGCTCATCTTCATAACCCAAGCTATTATCTAGCTGAACCGTGCTGAAGTCTAACACATGTGATAGGTCGGCATGATACTTCCGGAGCATAGATACATGGAAAACTGGATGAACTCCCAATAGGCTGGGAGGCAATGCAAGCTCATAAGCAATCTCCCCAACTCGTCTCAACACCTCAAATGAGCCTATAAACCTTGGGCTCAACTTGCCCTTCTTCCCGAATCTCATGATTTCCTTCATCGGTGAAACTTTCAAGAGAACTTTTTCACCCATCAGAAATGATAAATCTAGCGCTTTCTAATCTGCGTAACCCTTCTGTCTGGACTGTGCTGTACGAAGTCGCTCCTAAATCATCTTTACCTTTTCCAAGGCATCCTTCACTAAATTAGTACCATATAACTTAGCCTCACCGGGATCAAACAACCCGATGGGCGAACAACATCGCCGACCATATAAAGCCTCAAATAGAGCCATCTCGATACTGGATTGGTAACTGTTATTATAAGCAAACTTGGCCAAAGGAAAGAAACGATCCCACTAACCTCCAAAGTCAATCACACATGCCCTGAGCATATCCTCCAAAATCTGAATTGTCCGCTCTGACTGCTCGTCGGTCTGCGAATGAAAAGCTGTGCTGAGCTCCATTCGGGTCCCCAACTCACTCTGTACTGCTCTCCAGAAATGTGAAGTAAATTGAGGGCCTCTATCTGATATGATAGAAATTGGCACAACGTGCAACCGAACTATCTCCTGAATATATATTTGGGCCAACCTCTCTGAAGTATACGTAGACATAACCGGAATGAAGTGTGCCGACTTGGTCAACCTGTCGACGATGACCCAAACTGCATCAAACTTCCACAAGGTCCGCGGCAACCTAACTACAAAGTCTATAGTGATGCGTTCCCGTTTCCACTCTGGTATAGTCATCTGCTGAAGTAGGCCACCTGGCCTCTGGTGCTCATATTTAACTTGCTGGCAATTTAGACACCTAGCTATATACTCAACTATGTCCTTTTTCATTCGTCGCCACCAAAAATACTGCCTCAGGTCATGATACATCTTCGTAGCACCTGGATGAATAGAATACCGAGAACTGTGTGCCTCCTCTAGGATCTTTTTCCTCAGTCCATCCACATTAGGAACACATAGACGATCCTGGAGTCGCAGAACACCATCCGCTCCAATAGTAACTTCCTTGGCACCACCCCATAGTACCATTTCTCGAAGAACCATTAAGTGTAGATCATCATACTGGCGAGCCTTGATCTGCTCAAATAGTAAAGACTGAGCTACAACATATGCAAGAACTCAAGTGGACTCTGAAATATCCAATCTCACAAGTCAGTTAGCAAAGGATTGAATATCCAAAGCTAATGGCCTCTCCTCTGCCGTAAAGAAAGCCAAACTACCCATACTCTCCGCTTTTCTACTCAAGGCATCTGTAACAACATTTGCTTTACCCGGATGGTATAGGATAGTAATATCATAATCTTTCAGTAATTCCAGCCATCTGCGCGGCCTCAAATTTAGGTCCCTCTGCTTGAATAAATGCTGCAAGCTGCGATGCTCAGTGTAAACTTCACAAGACACCCCATAAAGATAATGCCTCCAAATCTTAAGAGCGTGAACAATCGCAACTAACTCCAAATCATGTACTGGATAATTCTTCTCATGGGACTTCAGCTGACGTGAAGGATATGCAATAACTCTCCCTTCCTGCATCAATACACAACCCAAGCCAACACGTAAAGCGTCACAATATACTGTATACATCCCCGAACCGGAAGGCAACACTAATACTGGTGCTGTAGTCAATGCTGTCTTGAGCTTCTGAAAGCTCGCCTCGCAATCATTGGACCATCGGAACGGATCACCCTTTTGGGTTAATTTGGTCAAAGGTGCTGCAATAGATGAAAAACCTTCCACAAATCGATGATAATAACCTGCTAAACCCAGAAAACTCCTAATCTCAGTCGCCGAAGTGGGACGATGCCAATTTTGAACTGTCTCAATCTTTTTGGGATCAACTTTAATACCTTTGCCCGATACAATATGCCCCAAAAATGCTAAAGACTCAAGCCAGAACTCACATTTAGAGAACTTAGCATATAGCTTTTGTTCCCGCAACGTCTGAAGCACTACTCTCATATGCTGCTCATGCTCCTCCTTACTGCGCGAGTAGATCAAAATGTCATCAATGAAGATAATGATAAACGAATCAATATATGGCATGAATACCATGTTCATCAAATCCATAAACGTTGCCGAGGCGATAGTTAAATCGAAGGACATCACGAGAAATTCATAATGACCATATCTAGTCCGAAAAGCAGTCTTCGGAACATCCGAATCCCGAATCTTCAACTGACGGTACCCCGACCTCAAGTCAATCTTAGAAAACACCCTAGCACCCTGCAACTGGTCAAATAGATCATCAATACGCAGTAACGGATACTTGTTCTTAATAGTGACTTTGTTCAGTTGACGATAATCAATACACATCCGCATTGTTCCATCCTTCTTCTTCACAAATAATATCGGTGCACCCCAAGGCGATACACTCGGTCTGATGAACCCTTTGGCTAGTAACTCCTCAAGCTGTTCTTTCAATTCTTTCGGAGCCATGCGATACAGTGGGATAGATATAGGATGGGTATCTGAAGCCAAGTCAATACAGAAATTAATATCACGATCAGGTGGCATAACTAGAAGATCTGAAGGAAATACATCGGAGAACTTTCGAACTACATGCACTGAATCAATAGCTGGAGTCTCTACAGTAGTATCCCAAACATAGGCTAGATAAGCCAAACAACCCTTCTCAACCATGTATTGAGCCTTTATAAAAGAAATAACTCGATTAAATGAACTAACAGAAGAACCCTTCCACTCCAGCTTAGGCAATGCTGGAATAGCCAAGGTAACAGTCTTGGTATGACAATCTAGAATAGCATGATATGAAGATAACCAGTCCATGCCCAAAATAATTTCAAAATCAATCATCTCAATCAATAGGAGATCTACTCTAGTTTCATAACCACAGAATGTAATAATACAGTACCGGTAGATACGATTCACAACAACAGAATCGCCCACATGAGTGAACACATAAATAGTAGTACTCAAGGACTTAGGAGAAACACCCAGGAATAGAGTAAATAGAGATGGCACATATGAATACGTAGATCCTGGATCAGATAATACTGACGCATCTTTGTCGCAAACCGAAATAATACCTATAATCACGGCATCTGAGGTCTCTACACTAGTCTGGTCGGAAAACCATAGAACCGAGCTGGAGCGCCAACTGGCTGGCCTCCGCCTGGCTGACCTCCACCTCTAGGACGACCCCTACCCACCTGTCCTCCACCTCTTGGTGGTCGGACTACTGGCGGAGCAACTAGTGCGGTAATCATAGGCTGCTGACCATACTGCACTGGTCTACCCCGCAGTCTGGGGCAAAATCTCCACATATGACTGGGGTCCCCTCATTCGTAATAACTCTTCGGTGCGATGGGTTGCTGATTAAGGTGTTTGGCTCTGGGGACCTGAATACCCACTGGAAGGACCCTGAATAACCGGTGGGCGATAAGAACTCTCTGGTATAGCACTGAGATAAGGTCTCACTAGAGCACCTCG
This sequence comes from Nicotiana otophora, assembly GCA_000715115.1. Lineage (NCBI taxonomy): Eukaryota > Viridiplantae > Streptophyta > Magnoliopsida > Solanales > Solanaceae > Nicotiana > Nicotiana otophora. Next base: position 186,530 of record AWOL01S0007643.1, on the reverse strand, counting down.
AGGAGGCGGTGGTGCTGGATATGGGGGCCTACTGGACTGCCCTCTCACGAACTGGCCTCTGCCCCCAGATGGAGCATCTCTGAACTCTTCAGAATACACCCTCAATCATGCGGGCTATCTCCACGACTAGCTCATAAGAAGTACCCATCTCAACCTCTCGATCCATAGTAGCCTGAATGCCAGTATATAAACCCGTAACAAACCTCCGCACTCTCTCCGCCTCAGTAGGGAGTATCATAAGTGCATGGCGAGATAACTCAGAAAACCCCGCCTCATAATCGGTCACTAACATCTGACCCTGCTGGAGCTGCTCAAACTGAAACCTCAACTCTTCCCTCTGGGAGGGTGGAATATACCTGTCCAGGAAGATATAGGTGAACCTGTCCTAAGTTATGGGAGGAGAATCTGCAGGTCTGCCAAGAACATAAGAATGCCACCATCTACGGGCTCGTCCCTCTAGCTAAAAAGTAGCAAAGTCTACCCCATGAGACTCCAATATCCTCATGTTGTACATTCTATCCTTGCACCGATCAATGAAATCCTAGGGATCCTCGTGTCGCTCATCCCAAAAAACAGGAGGATGCAGTCTAGTCCATCTGTCTAATAGTTTCTACGGATCAACGACTACAGCTGGCCTGGGCTCAGGTGTAGCTGCTGCCACTGGCTGGGCTCCACCCACGGGTAGTGCACCCTGGGTCTTATATACAGCAGCTGCCTATCCATGAGCATATGCGGTAGGAGTCTGTGCTTCCCCGCCCGCCTGAGATGTGGCTGGGTCTGCCAGAAATAAACCGGCCTGAGTTATATTGTCCATGAACCACAACATACGACCCATGACATCCTGAAATCCCGGTGCAGATGTGAAATCCACTGGAGCTGGCTCTGCCACATGTACCTCATCATGTTCCCTAACAATGGGGTTCTCTGCTGGACCAACTGGCGGCATAACTGGAACAGTTCTGGGACATCCTCGCCCTCTACCACGGGCTGGAGCCCTCCCTCGGCCTCTGCCTCGGCCTCTAGCAACTGGGGGAGTAGCTCTTCCCTGGTCTGGAACCTCATTAGAGCGCGTTCTCACCATCTGTGAGAGAATAAAAGAAGGATATTTAGTACTACATTAATTGCACGATGGAATATGAAGAAAAGTAATTTCCTAACACCCTATAGCCTCTCGAATATAAGTACAGACGTCTCCATACTGATCCGCAAGACTCTATTAGGTCTGCTCATAACTTGTGAGACCTACGTGAACCTAATGCTCTGATACCATGTTGTCACGATCCAATTTCACCTATAGGTCGTGATGGCGCCCAACACCACAGCTAGGCAAGCCAACTAATAAATTAAACATAAATTGATAAAATTTAAATCCAAGAAAAATAATAAGACACCAAATTCTACCAATGTGTGTGCCAAGACCTGGTGTCACAAATGTATGAGCATCTAGTAGATTATACAAAATTCTAAATACTGTCTGAAATGAAAATAGACAGAATTAAAAATACAACAAGAGGCACTGGTAGCTGCAGGACGGCTCAGAAAGGCAGCTCAAGCCCCTTTATAACGGGGATGTGCGATGATAGGTCATCCACTAGTATCTGTCTCAGATCCTGCACAAAAAGTGCAGCAAGTATAGCATGAGTAAGTAAACAACGTGTACCCAGTAAGTATCAAGCCTAATCTCGAAGTGGTAGAGACGAGATGACCAACTTAGACACTCACTAAGGGTCAACAAATAATAAATGGAATAAATTATAATTATTCAAATCAGCATGATTCAGAGTTAACAATAATTTTATTCATTTAGCAGAAATAATAAAAATCCTTAATGTGCAACAATTTTCAATCTATTAATTAAATCCTTCAATTTCAATAAAAAAATCCAATTTATCAAATAGCTTTACAAGCTGCAATTCAACTTCAATAAATTTTTAATTTATCAAATGGCTTTACAAGCTGCAATAAACTGTCCAAGTATCGTGTAATTATTATTATTAAGCACGATTTCTGCCGAGGTCATACGGCGTGATCCAGAGTTTTGTGTACACTGCCGAGGGACGTGTGGCACGATCCATAAATGCATCTATCCTGCCGAGGCGTTCGGCCCGCTCCACAAGATAGGAGGACATTTTTTTATGTACCTCTGGAATGAGAGTATATTTATTATAAGATAAATTCAGGAGGAAGAACAATTCTTCTTAATAATTAATTAATTTAAACATAAAATTTAAGTATATGAGATTTCCATCTTTTAATATCTTCCCTAACAATTCATTATATATATATATATATATATATATATATATTATGGACTACAACTTACACAAGTAATTCATGCTTTTGAGTCCTAAACTTCCCGGACTTTAGCATTTAATAGTAATTACGCACGGACTCTCATCACCTCGTGCGTACGTAGCCCCCACAATTAGCAATAATTATTTAATTTAATCACCTATGGGGTAATTTCCCCCTCACAAGATTAAACAAGAGACTTATCTCATTTAGCTCCAATTTAATCCACTAATAGGCCTTTTCCTCCATTATCCAACTTTGATTGGCTCGAATCTGACCAAAAATAATTCGATACAATCACTAAAATTTATAGGAATCAATTCTTTAAGAAAATACTACATTTTCAATAAAAATCTCGAAATTAATTAAAATTTCGTCTGTGGGGCCCATATCTCGGAATCCGACGAAAGTTACGAAATCAGACATCACATTCAATTACGAGTCGAACCATACTAATTTCACTCAAATCCGACTCTGAATCGATACCGAAATCGCGAAAATTCATTTTTATGAGATTTCAAATTGTTTCCAAATTTCAATCTCAAAACACTAATTAAATGATGAGAACAATGATATATTTGTGTTTATAGACCAAATCCGAGTTAGAATCACTTACCCTAATGTCTTTCCTTGAAAATTTAACAAAAGTCGCCTCTGCTCAAGCTCAAGTTTGTAAAAAATGGCAAATGGGACGAATGCCCTCTTTTATAAATCTGCCCAGGCAGCCTTCGGAACTGGGCCTCGAACTGGCCCTCGATCGTGGCTTCGATCGTGGCCCTCGAGCCTGGGATTCGATCACGGTCTCGAGCCTGGGACTCGGTCATGGCCTCGATCATGGCATCGAGCCTGTGCCTTCGATTGTGACCCTCGATCTTGGGTCTCGATCCTGGCCCTCGAGCCTTGCTTTCGATCATGGCCCTCGAGCTGGACCTTCGATCGTGGTTTCGATCACAAGCTCGAGCCTGAGCCTCGTCAACCCTGGGCTCGATACTTGGGCTCGATATTTGGGCTCACTACCTGGGCTCGATCACAGCCCAGAATATCCAATAGAAGAGGAAAAATTGCAACAGCTTTTTAAGTCCAAATTTTTATCCGTTAACCATCCGAAACTCACCCGAGGCCCTCGGGAGCTTTACCAAATATACCAACAAGTCCTAAAACATCATACAAACTTATTTGAAACCTCAAATCACATAAAACGACGCTAAACCGTGAATTATGCTCCAATTCAAGTTTAATGAAACTTAAAATTTCCAACTTCTACATTCGATGTCGAAACCTATCAGATCAAGTCCGATTGAGCTCAAATTTAGCACACAAGTCATAAATGACATAACGGAGCTATGAAAAGTTTTGAAACTGTATTCCGACTCCGGTATCAAAAAGTCAACTCCCCGGTCTAACTTCCAAACTTAAATTCTTGTTTTAGCCATTTCAAGCCTAATTTCACTACGGACTTTCAAATAAAATTTCGATCACGCTCCTAAGTCCAAAATTACCATACAGAACTGTTGAAATCATAAAAATTCTATTCCGGGGTCGTTTGTACATAATTCGACATCCGGTCACTATTTGAACTTAAACCTTTAATTTTTCATCAAAATTCCATATCTCGGGCTAGGGACCTCAGAATTTGATTTCGGGTATACGCCCAATTTCCAAATTACGATACAGACCTACCGAAACTGTTAAAATATTGATCCGAGTCCGTTTGCTCAAAATGTTGACCAAAGTCAATTCAGTTGAGTTTTAAAGCACTAATTTATATTGTAATCTATTTTTCACATAAAAACTTTCCGAAAAATTTTACAGACTGCGCACGCAAGTCGAGGAATAATAAATAGTATTTTTCGAGATTTTAAAATACAGAATTAATTATTAAATTTAAATTTGAGTCATCACACTAAAAAACTCCATAAAAAGTTTGAGTACCACGAACGAAGCCCAAAACTCAAAATACAAGACGTTCATTGTAGCTTGCGATGCCGGAAATTACGCTTACATGGTCTCTAGCTTTTCTTGGCTTTCTGGATCTTCAAAACTTTCTTCACAATCCTTCGTTCATCCATCAAATTGTAATGATCCTGTAAAAGAAAAATCTGGTGAGTATGAAGCAGACTAAGGTTACTTTTTTACATGCATGTTTCAATGATATCAATGGATGATTTCATATATTAATGTTCAGAGTCAAATAATTGAATTAGTTCATTTATAAGAAGTAAAAGGGACATTTATTTGTTGGATCCTTGTCGTAAACTTGTGATAATCTCACCCTCCTTAACAAAAGATTTATCTTATGACTTGCGATGGTTAAAGAATTTATAATGCATAGAAAATAAAATCACAAGTTTAGCATCTTTGTGGATGAATACATTCTTCCACAGATATGAGTGAAATAAATAAAAAAGCTAGAAGTTATAGAGGCGCAAGCGAAAAATCCGCCTCCATAAAGAATCATTGGTAAGGGACGTGTTCCAGTTTCTCCCCTTTAATGTAACACCTTAGATTAGATCATTCTTAGTCATATAAAGTAGTAAAATTTTAATTAGATAGTCAAATAAGGTAGTAAAATTTTAATTTAACTTTAGAGTTCCAAATTTTAGGACTTACTATTTAACAATTCAAATAAGGAACGATTTAGTAAAAGAATTTTAATTGAAAATTAAATCCGAAATATTAGTAAATAATTAAATTATAATTTTATACAATGTGAAATCTAATTTTTAAAGGGGAAAATAAAAACGAACGACATTTCAGTAAGGGACTTCGTACTTCTAATATAGTAATCAATAGATAGATAGATAGATAGATAGATAGATACGTAGTGTATAATACTATTCGTTTTTGTTTCCAGAGGTAATCTAATTGCAACACATACTGTAACAAGAAATGAATTTTCAAGCATTTAATTTGCAACTACTTACAATTTTTTCATGTGGTATTTAGTAAGTTTAGGTTCAATAGATCAAGTTCATTTATTCATAGTAGCTATCCAACAGCTATTATGGGGTCAACGACTAAACAGTCTATGGAAGGCAGTTTCCATGGAATGAAATGTAATATTAGTAGCTAGAATTTGTAAAATCATTTGCCGAACCACCGGTGGTTTTGGTGAGATAGGCTCCTTTCATCATTAATCAGAGGTCTTGGATTCGAATTTTAAGAGTGGAAAAGATACTGACAGAGAGCGAATACGAACACCCATGGGCGGAGCTAGCCAATCGAGTGTGGGTTCGGCCGAACCCAGTCGCTTTGGTCCAATCCATGTATTTGTCTTAAAAAATCTATTGAATATGTACAAATTATAATTTAGAACCCAATAACTTAAAAGGATTAGAACCCTGAACCCATAAGATTTAAATCCTGGCTCCGCCTCAGCGAACATTATTTGGTGGAAAAATTAAACCATTTGCCGATGTTGTCATTGTTTGATGGAACTGATTTTGTGTTTCTTTTGGTTTGTTCTGATTTTATGTTTTCTTTTTATTTTTTCACATAGTAGGAAGATTTTTAGTCGAATTGTTCTGAAAAATCAAAGCAAAAATGATTGAGTTTAAGTCATCAAGCCAGAGCTAGTTTCACAGTTACGATTCACAATTATTTTACTGAAATGGACATATGTACACAATGGTTCAAATTTTGAAACCACTAGAAGATGTTGACCATGGCCTTTGTACCATTTAAAAGGTAACAAAAGCATTGTTTACTAGTCTCAAAAGGATAAAAGAGTTAAATTTGAGTTTACTCTTAGTTCTAAACTGACTTTAGTTTCTTGCTTAGTAATCTACTAAACCACCTATAGATGTTGCAGCAATTGGATTTGTGGACCAAAGTGCAAATACACAGACTGAAAATTTGATAGCCCAACTTTGACTAAGCTAAAATGCTCTGAAGAAAGAAATTATGCAATGAAATTTTTTTATTTAGCATCAAATATATCAATGAAGATTCATTTTGGGTGACTATATTATATCCTTAAGTCAGCATTGCAAATAAAACAGAACAAAATAAATAGTCTGAGAGAGAACAATGTTTATACCACATTCTTTTCAGTTTCCATTCCTTTCATCTCCTGGCAACTCTAAACTATATCGCAAATAAAAGGGTATGAAATTGAACTAAATTGCTTAAGATCCCTATAATGCTTCCCATGCTTCTTTCTTTTTCAATATTTTGCTCTTGCCGCGAACTAGCAATATTCTTCACTTGTAGATGCTTTAAGTAAGTTGTTCCATTTTCCTTTTAGTTGTCTTATTATTGTCCAAACATGATCAGAGGGTTCACACGCTAATGTTTCTTTGTTGAAAGTCCAATTACAAACAAAAGAGAAGGTCCATCCTGTCACACAAGTTAGTGAGGGTGAAAATCCAAAGCTTAATAAGATAGAAGCCGAAGTCGAAGCAAGAGCAAGGGTGAAAAAAAGAGAGAAGAATTCAATTTTACCTACTCGTTCGATTCTCAATGGTTAATCGGTTTGGCCAGGACGCTTTGGTTTATCGGATTATCACAATGGTTAAGTGTGCTAGACTCGTTTAAATAGTACCATCGACCGGAGACCAAGTTACCAACTATAGGCAGGGACTTTATCTGCCGCTATCTTAAGGATTCTAGAGTTTCAAGAACGTACAACTAATTAAGCTTCATAATCCGGCGGAAAGTAACATCAGAATGAATGCTATCTGTATTCTTTTCCAACTTTTTCTAGTTGTATGTATTTGGAGAAAAACTATAACTAGCACTAGGTTTATTTTTGAACTCTCAAAACTAACTCATATGATCAACTCATATCACTAGCGGCGACAAAAACGACGATACTGCTTTTGCTCTTGCACACGCATGCAACCACCAGACCAACTATGTTAAGACCATCAAGCAAAAGGTAGTATAATTCCAATATAAGGTAACCACCTGGAGAGACTCCCAAGGATGGAAAAATACATATAGAAAATTTTTCTAGCCGAGAAAGACACGTTTCGGTCCAACTGTTTACCCGAAAAACGGATAGAGTTGAATTTATACGTAGTTCCAAGAATACGTGGTGTAACTGGTACAAATTAGAAGGATAAGTAAAAATATATCGAATAGTGACTGTAAAAAGAAATGAATACAAATCCAAATAGAGCAGAAAATGTTTGCTTAAACAAACAGATGAAACAATTTATAAAGCCCAAAGAATGACAATATTTGCTATAAGTTGTGTAAATCTCTATAATCTCTGAATGTGAGAGTGTATGAATGAGTATTCCTATCTGTGAATCAATGAATGTATCCCTCTTACAAATGGCAACCACTCTAATATAATGGAGGAATACTACTTTGGATATAATTAAAAATACATAGTGGGGATCCCATGATAGATTAATCAATTAGCTTTTCCTTGATTTCTGCCGAGATTCTCTCCCTTAGTGCGACTATAACGGCTTTGTTGTCCCTTGGCTCGAGCTCGATCGGTCTCTAGGTCTCGAGCTCGATATTGACTCGAGCTATGGTTTTCGAGCTCGACTTTGACTTGGTCTCGGTATTTGATCGGTCTCTGGGTCTCCGGGTCTCGACCTCTATCTGGGCTCGATATCGATCTCGGCTGATCCCGACCTTGATCGGTTTCTAGGGCTCGGACTCAGCAGCCCGACTTCACATTATAGCTCGATATTATAATGACGAACCTCGGTCCATCATGCCCCAAACTCGATCAATCACACGAGGGCAAACTCGGTTTTGACCGTATATAGATAGTCCCCTCGTTTCTCGGAAAGAATATGGCGAGAAACGATATGATTTTTCAACCTCTGACTAGATACACACTGATGTTTGCATTGAGCCCGATTGTGACGTATGTGACAAATGTCCCATCGGTTCAGTTACCAAGGCATTAAATGCGCGTCAGTCGATGGTCGGCCACTGCCAATTCTGAACCGTCATTGTGTAATCTATAAATAGCCCCCTTCCTTCTTCATTTTAAACTTTTACTTTCAACTCTTTTTATTCTAACCTTCACAGTTCTTCGTCTTCTGCAAAATTATCTATTTCCAGGTTCTGAAAATTTATTTGCTTGTTCTTCACCAAACACCAAACTATTTCAATTTCCCGTCTTCTTTATTCTTTGAAAATTTAGATGGCCAAGATATCTAAAACTGTTCCTCAGAAAGAGGCTGCTTCCTCATCTCGGCTAGCCGGTGAGAAACTGGTGGTAGAGCCACGCCTTGAAGAACTCGTTCCCGGGGGATGTGTTATTGATTCGGATTTTAAAGTTGATAAACCCTCTTCGTTTGCCGGTCGGTGCGAGTCGGTATCGAGATATATATGCTCGATACCACTAAGTCTCCTTGATGTGGTGAAGAAAGATTGTAATTGGGTAGACAAAGAGGTCGTGATACTGATACCGGAGGAATCGATCACTACCCACGTATAAAGGTATCTGAGTATTTACACTTACCCTTTCACGCTGGGTCCCCTCGATCCAGTCATCATCGATTTTTGCAAGAAAGACCAGGTGACCCTCGGCCAAATTCATCCTTCTTTCTGGAGGATCATGATCTTGATCCATTTCTTTGTGAGCAAAATTGATGGGCTTCCCTTTACCCTCGACTACCTTATAAGATTGTATAGTCATCGACTTTACTGAGGCGGGCTGATAAAGTTTCAACGTCGTGCCACTAAGGTGTTCACTTCGAGCATAGATGAAGATAAGGATCAGGGCTGGATGAGCCGGTTTGTTCAAGTGAAGACCTCAGACCTAATCCCGGCTGAGAGTATGCCATTTCCCGAGAAATGGAATATGAACCATGAGTGTGATGTCGTTTTTAGTTTTTGTTGTTTTTACTTCTTCATCTTTTCTTATCAATGTTTTTCTTGACACAACCGTTGCTTGGATGCCAGGTGCGATTCCCCATATCGAGAACTAGGTCAAAACCCTAGTCTCGACGTCAACATTTTTCGAGCGCTCATGGCACGATTTGTCCAAGGGTCGATGGGAAGCTCATACTCATGGTAAGCTTTTATCTTGGTCTACCAATTCGTTTGTCATTCGAGGTGACATGTTTATTCGAAGCATGAGTTTACTTATCTTCTCCCTTCGCAGGTCTCGGAAAAGATGCGGTCACAGGTGACCCTCGGCCAAATGCATGCTTCTTTCTGGAGGATCATGATCTTGATCCATTTCTTTGTGAGCAAAATTGATGGGCTTCCCTTTACCCTTGACTACCTTATAAGATTGTATAGTCATCGACTTTACTGAGGCGGGCTGATAAAGTTTCAACGTCGTGCCACTAAGGTGTTCACTTCGAGCATAGAAGAAGATAAGGATCAAGGCTGGATGAGCCGGTTTGTTCAAGTGAAGACCTCAGACCTAATCCCGGCTGAGAGTATGCCATTTCCCGAGAAATGGAATATGAACCGTGAGTGTGATGTCGTTTTTAGTTTTTGTTGTTTTTACTTCTTCATCTTTTCTTATCAATGTTTTTCTTGACACAACCGTTGCTTGGATGCCAGGTGCGATTCCCCATATCGAGAACTAGGTCAAAACCCTAGTCTCGACGTCAACATTTTTCGAGCGCTCATGGCACGATTTGTCCAAGGGTCGATGGGAAGCTCATACTCATGGTAAGCTTTTATCTTGGTCTACCAATTCGTTTGTCATTCGAGGTGACATGTTTATTCGAAGCATGAGTTTACTTATCTTCTCCCTTCGCAGGTCTCGGAAAAGATGCGGTCACAGGTGACCCTCGGCCAAATGCATGCTTCTTTCTGGAGGATCATGATCTTGATCCATTTCTTTGTGAGCAAAATTGATGGGCTTCCCTTTACCCTTGACTACCTTATAAGATTGTATAGTCATCGACTTTACTGAGGCGGGCTGATAAAGTTTCAACGTCGTGCCACTAAGGTGTTCACTTCGAGCATAGAAGAAGATAAGGATCAAGGCTGGATGAGCCGGTTTGTTCAAGTGAAGACCTCAGACCTAATCCCGGCTGAGAGTATGCCATTTCCCGAGAAATGGAATATGAACCGTGAGTGTGATGTCGTTTTTAGTTTTTGTTGTTTTTACTTCTTCATCTTTTCTTATCAATGTTTTTCTTGACACAACCGTTGCTTGGATGCCAGGTGCGATTCCCCATATCGAGAACTAGGTCAAAACCCTAGTCTCGACATCAACATTTTTCGAGCGCTCATGGCACGATTTGTCCAAGGGTCGATGGGAAGCTCATACTCATGGTAAGCTTTTATCTTGGTCTACCAATTCGTTTGTCATTCGAGGTGACATGTTTATTCGAAGCATGAGTTTACTTATCTTCTCCCTTCGCAGGTCTCGGAAAAGATGCGGTCACAGGTGACCCTCGGCCAAATGCATGCTTCTTTCTGGAGGATCATGATCTTGATCCATTTCTTTGTGAGCAAAATTGATGGGCTTCCCTTTACCCTTGACTACCTTATAAGATTGTATAGTCATCGACTTTACTGAGGCGGGCTGATAAAGTTTCAACGTCGTGCCACTAAGGTGTTCACTTCGAGCATAGAAGAAGATAAGGATCAAGGCTGGATGAGCCGGTTTGTTCAAGTGAAGACCTCAGACCTAATCCCGGCTGAGAGTATGCCATTTCCCGAGAAATGGAATATGAACCGTGAGTGTGATGTCGTTTTTAGTTTTTGTTGTTTTTACTTCTTCATCTTTTCTTATCAATGTTTTTCTTGACACAACCGTTGCTTGGATGCCAGGTGCGATTCCCCATATCGAGAACTAGGTCAAAACCCTAGTCTCGACATCAACATTTTTCGAGCGCTCATGGCACGATTTGTCCAAGGGTCGATGGGAAGCTCATACTCATGGTAAGCTTTTATCTTGGTCTACCAATTCGTTTGTCATTCGAGGTGACATGTTTATTCGAAGCATGAGTTTACTTATCTTCTCCCTTCACAGGTCTCGGAAAAGATGCGGTCATGAGGCCCTCGTCTGGTGGTGAAGAAGTCTTACCCCCTGTCTCGAAGCCGTGGAAGGAAAGTAAGAGAAAAAGGAACTCGGATTCCAAGGGTCAAAAACCTAAGAAGAGGACAGTCTGTAAGCCCAAGGGAACCACAATCCCATTGACTATGGAATCGGTCATGCGTCTAAGGGATGGAGAAGAAGAAGAAGAAAAAGAAGAAGGTAACTCTGGACTGGTGGCTCGTGCACGGGCTGGCACCAATATTTGTAAAGCTTTGGGACCGGTGGGGACTGATTCTGTTTCACCCAGGTCCGACAAGGTCGAGGAGAAGATTACAAACCGAGTTCCCGAGCAAAGGGGGACCGAGGATGTTTTACCTCGGGGCAACNACTCTGGACTAGTGGCTCGTGCACGGGCTGGCACCAATATTTGTAAAGCTTTGGGACCGGTGGGGACTGATTCTATTTCACCCAGGTCCGACAAGGTTGAGGAGAAGATTACAAACCGAGTTCCCGAGCAAAGGGGGATCGAGGATATTTTACCTCGGGGCAATGAATCTGTCGAAGAGGCGGTGGATGATGGTGCAGGAACCGAGTTTGAGGTTCCCCAAGATGGAGGTGGCGCCTCGAAAGACATAATCGGGACAATAGAGATCGGCGATTCCCCTTCTTTTCCTTTATTTTCCTAGTCTATGATACATGACGCCCAAGCTGTAGAGGTTTATCATGGGGAGGGAGCCCATGGAGAGGAAGATCCTTTCCATGGTTATTTTGTTGGAGTAGAAGATGCTACCGGTCCAAGCGATCTTCAAAAAAGAACTCGGGCAAGGCGGGGATTCCTCGTATATTCAACGAAGCTCAGCAGGCCCTGAATCGGGTAAGTTAGCTTTCTCTCTGTCAACTTTCATACTTGTATTTTTCTTCTTTGGTATAACTCCTTTTTATTTTTTATAGGCTTCTGCACTCTATTACGAGGCATTTTTCCGATCCCGAGGGTAGCTAAGCCAGTCTGAAGCTGAAATTCGAGGGCTTATTGAGGAGAGAGATACCTTCAAGCTTCTTATTGAGAAGAGGGAAGGAGAACCAAGAGGACTTCGAGCCGAGCTAGAAGAAACTCAGAAAGAACAAACCAATTTGTCCGAGTAGCTCAAAAGAGTCTTTGAAGTTAATAAGACTGATTTGGGCGTGAAGGCTAATAATTCGGTCCCGCAGGTTCAGAAAAAGCTCGATATGATTGGGCAGCTTCGTACTGAGGTGGACGCAGTGAAAGTGGAGGCCGAGGAGTGGAAAAAGAACATGGACCGCCTTGCTTATGAAAAAGAGGTTGCCCGGGCTCAACTGGCCTGATTCGAGGCCCAACTCCGAAGCTCGAAAGAGAGAGCCTTGATGCAAGCTAAGAATATCGAGGACTTCCAGTCTCGGTTGGGCTCAGTGACTTCTGATCGAGAGAGATTAGCCTCGGAACTGGCAGCGGCCAAATAAGAGGCCAAAATAGTCATGGCTAATGCTGATGCAATGGTGGCTGTTTACCGGTCCGATGCTAAAGCCGCTCAGGTTCGAGCTGAAGAGTTTGTCGAGGCTGCTCAAGCTCGAGCAAATTGGGTTGTCGAGCATGCTAAATGCCAATCTTGGAGGGAGATCTAGAGGAGATACACGCTCGTGGCTTCGATCTTACAGTCAAGATCGAGAATGCAAAAGAGCTCGAAGTCGAAGCCAGAGTGTTGGCCTTTCTCGATGATGATGATACCGGGAGTATGAGCGGTTCTGAGAGCGAAGGAGGCCTCGAGGGTGAAGATGCTGCTCCTGGAGAGGACTAAGTCCTTTTAGTATTTTTCTTCTTTCTTTTAAGACCGTTTTGGTCTTTTGCAGAAAAACGTGATCGGGCCATGGTGCTCTTGTAAATGATTTCTAGTATATATAAAACTTTCTTTCTTTTATGGCTTCTGAATCTTTTGCCTTTCTTGTTATTTTATACAAAAGCCAAAAAGTGCCTTAGCATAGGATAACTACTTGAAGGTCCGAGTGAATGTTCGAACTCGACCTTTTCTTATAAGTAGTCCCCGAGTGAATGTTCGAACTCAAACTAAGATGGCTTTTAGACTTGATGAATAGATTTCAAGTGAAATGATTTGCTCGAATTCGATATAAGGTAGCATTTAGGCTTTTCGGTCGAGTGAGAGTGATTTCTAGAACTCAAACTAAGATAGCCCTTTAGGCTTTACGGTCGAGTAAGAGTGATTTCGCGAACTCGAAATAAGGTAACCCTAAGATGTTTTAGTCGAGTGAGAGTAATTTCTTAAACTCGAACTAAGGTAGCCCTTAGGCTTTATGGTCGAGTGAGTCTTTGCTCGAACTCGAATTAATGTAGCCCTTAGGCTTTACGATCGAGTGAGAATGATTTCTCAAACTCGAGTTAAGGTAGCCCTTAGGCTTTTCAGTCGAGTGAGTGTTTGCTCGAACTCGAATTAAGGTAGCCCTTAGGTTTTATGGTCGAGTGAGTGTTTGCTCGAACTCGAATTAATGTATCCCTTAGGCTTTATGGTCGAGTGAGAGTTTTCTCGAAGTCAAATTAATATAGCCCTTAGGCATTATAGTGGAGTGAGAATGATTTCTCGGACTCGAATTAAGGTAGCCCTTAGGCTTTTCAGTCGAATGAGAATGATTTCTCGAACTCGAATTAAGGTAGCCCTTAGGCTTTATGGTCGAGTGAGTGTTTGCTCGAACTCGAATTAATGTAGCCCTTAGGCTTTATGGTCGAGTGAGTGTTTGCTCGAACTAGAATTAATGTAGCCCTTAGGCTTTATGGTCGAATGAGTGTTTGCTCGAACTCGAATTAATGTAGCCCTTAGGCTTTATAATCCAGTGAGAATGATTTCTCGGACTCGAATTAAGGTAGCCCTTAGGCTTTATGGTCGAGTGAGTGTTTGCTCGAACTCGAATTAATGTAGCCCTTAGGCTTTATGGTCGAGTGAGTGTTTCCTCGAACTCGAGTTAATGTAGCCCTTAGGCTTTTTAGTCTAGTGAGAATGATTTCTCGAACTCAAGTTAAGGTAGCCCTTAGGCTTTTCAGTCGAGTGAGAATGATTTCTCGAACTCGAATTAATAGATCGAGAATATGAAGTAGAAGAATCTTTCTGAGATATGAGATATAGGTAAAGAAGAAATTTCTTTTTATAAGTCATTATACATGCGCTCATGTTTTGTGGCAGGGCTCGAGCATGCTACACGTGCATGGTTCGTTTGACCATATGGCCCTTACAAATTTTTCCTATCGAGACCCTGTTGCCATGAAGTAATTTCCTTGTATAGAACTTGATATATCCAAGGGTAATTCCCCCCAATATTCGAGGTTGATTGTAAATCAGCTTCGGATACTGTTGAATTGTTCTAAGTTAGCACGATCAATAGTTGCCTCATTAAAAACCTCGCCGAAAAACCCATTTGGGACAAAACCGGTCTAAGAAAAAAAAAATGCAACACGCGCTTTCATACCTAAAGGCTTCGAGTTGAAGAATCCATCCCTGTTTCTGATCGGACACCTGCAAGGGTTAATATCGAAATACGAATGGACATAGGAGGGTCATACCTTAGCAATAGTATCATTTTAGGTGCGATATGTTCCAATTTCTCGGTAGCTGTTTGCCGTTTATCACACCGAGCATGTAGGATCCTTTTCCGACGATTTCGAGAACCTGATACGGTCCTTCCCAGTTCGGACACAGTTTTCCTTCATTCAGATTTCGGGTGTTGAGGGTGATTTTCCTTAGCACCAAGTCCCTAATTTTAAAATGTTGAAGATTGATTCTTCGATTATAGTACCTTTCGATCCGCTATTTTTGGGCGACCAATCGGACGAGAACGGCTTCTCGTTTTTCGTCCAATAATTCTAGGCTCGTATTCATGATCTCGTTATTCGACTCATTTGGCTCATATCGAAATCTGATGCTAGATTTTCCGACCTCAACCAGGATAAGAGCTTCAGCACCATAAACCAACGAGAATGGTGTTTCTCCGGTACTGGATTTCGATGTTGTGCGGTATGCCCATAGGACCCCGAGTAGTATTTCTCTCAATTTTCCTTTAGCATCGGTTAATCTTTTCTTAAGATTTTGGATGATGGTTGTGTTGGTCGATTCGGCTTGTCCATTCCCGCTGGGATGATAAGGTGTTGATAGGATCCTTTTGATTTTGTGATCCTCAAGAAATTTAGTTACTTTGCTGCCGATGAATTGCTTTCCATTATCACATACAATCTCGGATGGAATCCCGAATCGTCATATGATGTGGTACCAAACAAAGTCTATCACTTCCTTTTCTCTGACTTTCTCGAAAGCCTGTGCTTCAACCCATTTAGAGAAATAATCAGTCATAAACAAAATAAACTGAGCCTTACCTGGGGCCAATGGGAGGGGGCCAACGATGTCCATTCCCCATTTCATGAAAGGCCATGGAGATAGGACTGAGTGAATAAGTTCCCTGGGTTGACGAATCATAGGCGTATTCCTTTGGCATTTGTCGCATTTCGAACGAACTCCCTTGCATCCTTGTCCATATCGATCCAATAATATCCTGCTCTGATTACTTTGTGGACCAACGAATCGGCACCAAAATGATTTCCCTCGTGAATCTCACATAGGATGTAATCGGTATCTACCGGTCCCAAACATATTTCCAGTGGTCCATCGAACGTCCTCCTAAATAGAGTTTCGTCTTTAGACAAGGTGAATCGTGCTGCTTTTGTGCGCATAGCCCTCGATTCCTTTGGATCTGATAGAAGCTTCCCGTTTTTAAAGTACTCTATATATTTGTTTCTCCAATCCTAGGTTAAACTTGTGGAGTTTATCTCGATGTCCTTCTTCGATCACCGATCTTATGAGTTGTACGACAGTCCCCGAGTTGGGTTCGTCATCCTCGACCGACAAACCTAAGTTTGCAAGAGCATCGGCCTCGCTGTTCTCTTCTCGAGATACATGTTGCAAAGTCCATTCCTTAAATTGATGTAGAGTCACCTGTAATTTATCCAAGTACCTCTGCATTCGATCTTCTCGGACTTCAAATGTCCCATTAACTTGGTTTACCACGAGGAGGGAATCACACTTAGCCTCTATGACCTCAGCTCCCAAGCTTCTAGCTAGTTCGAGACCTGCAATCACGACCTCATACTCGACCTCATTGTTATTTAATTTTGTAGTTCTGATAGACTGTCTAACTATATTACCTACGGGTGATTTTAGTACGATGCCCAGTTTGGACCCCTTCGCATTCGAGGCACCGTCCGTAAAGAAGGTCCAGACTCCCAAAGAGGTACCCGATTTTATCAGTAGTTCCTTTTCAATCTCGGGTACAAAGGCCGGTGTAAAGTCAGCCACGAAGTCCGCTATGATTTGATATTTGATAGCGGTTCGGGGTCGATACTCGATGTCGTACCCGCCGATTTCTATGGCCCATTTAGCCAATCAACCCGAAAGCTCGGGTTTGTGCAAACTATTTCGAAGAGGATAAGTTGTTACAACATGTATCGGATGGCACTGGAAATATGATTTTAGTTTCCTAGATGTGCTTATTAAAGCAAGCGCTAATTTTTCTAAGTGTGGATATCTAGTATCGGCCTCGCCTAAAGTTCGACTGACATAATAAATAAGGAATTGCGTACCTCATTCTTCTCAAACCAGAACTCCACTCACCGCTATCTCCGAGACAGCTAAGTACAGGTAAGGCTGTTCGTCCACTTTCGGGGTATGAAGCAGCGGCGGGCTCGATAAATACCGCTTTAGTTCTTCCAAAGCATGCTGACATTCCGGAGTCCATGCGGAGTTTCCTTTCTTCTTAAGCAGTGAGAAAAATCGGTGGCTCCTATTTGAGGATCTCGAAATGAATCGTCCTAGGGCGGCTATCCGTCACGTTAGCCTCTGTACGACCTTTACATTATCTACTACAGTGATGTCCTCGAATGCTTTGATTTTATCGGGGTTGATCTCAATTCCTCGATTCGACACCATGACACCAAGAACATTTCCCGAGCCAACCTCGAATGCATATTGTTCGGGGTTGAACTTCATATTGTACTCCCACAGTATGTCAAAAGTTTCCTAGAAATGCTTTAAATGGTCCTCTGCTTGCAGGGACGTAACTAATATGTCATCAATATGATTTTCCTATTTGCTTTTTGAACATTCGGTTTACTAAGCATTGATAAGTTGCACCAGCATCTTTTAGACCGAATGGCATCACGTTATAACAGTAGGTACCGTACTTAGTGATAAATGATGTCTTTTCCTGATCCTCCGGGTTCATCTGTATCTGGTTGTACCCAGAGTAGGCATCGAGAAAAATGACAGTCTCGTGGCCGGCCGTGGCATCGATCATACAATCGATATTAGGCAAAGGAAAAGAATCCTTGGGGCATGCTTTATTCATGTCTTTATAATCTATACACATTCTAAATTTGTTTCCCTTCTTAGGGACTATTACCACATTAGCTAGCCATTCGGGATATTTTACTTCTTGAATGGATCTTATTTTAAGAAGTTTGGTTACCTCATCCTTGATGAAGGCATGTTTGACCTCGGACTGGGGCCTTCTGTTTTGCTTGATCGGATGGAATTTCGGATCCAAGCTTAGTTTATGAGTGGCTATTTCAGGTAGGATGCCTGTCATGTCAAGGTGGGACCAAGCGAAACAATTTATGTTAGCTATAAGAAATTGAATAAGCTTTTTCCTGAGCTCGGGATCTAACCCTGTGCCCAGGTATACTTTCGCTCGGGCAGATGTTCGATTAGTGTGATTTGCTCCAGCTTATCAACCATTGATTTGTAGTGTCAGAATCACCGGGGACCATGAAGGATCGAGGGATCCCATAATCATCATCTTCGCCAGTCTCCTGTTTCTCGAGTTGGGTCGAGTCTGATGTTTGTGATTGCTATTTGGTGTCCCGTTTTTCCTTCAAATCTGATCCCTTTGTCAATGATAATGATGATATCAGAATCACTTCATCGATGGCCAACATTTATTTTGCGGCCGGTTGCTCCCCATAGACCGTTTTGATTCCCTCCGATGTTGGGAATTTTAGAACCTGGTGAAGGGTCAAGGGCACTGCTCTCATGTTGTGGATCCATGGCCTCCTGAACAGGGTGTTATATCTCATATCGCCCTCGATCATGTGGAACTTCGTTTCTTGGATGGTCCCAGCTACATTTATTGGAAAACTTATCTCGCCCTTAGTAGTTTCACATTCCATATTGAATCCGTTTAGTATTAGGGTTGAGGGCATGACCTGGTCCTGCAGACCGAGTTGCTCTACGACCCTCGATCGAATGATGTTGGCCGAACTACCTGGATCAATTAACACTCGCTTAACTTGAATTTTATTCATAACCTGGATCAATCGTTATAGGGTTGTATGATTCCTTCCGCGTCTTCGTCACTAAAGGACAAGGTTCCTTTAGATGTGTAATCTTGAGTCCGAGACCGCTTCTATGTTACAATCGACATCTTAGTGCATTTAAGCACCGACCCCTGGGAGATATTAATCCCTCTGATGATCATGTGGATGACGTGTTGTGGCTGTTCTTGTTCATTTTGTCTATTAAAATCTTTGTTTTTGAAATGGTTTTTGGCCCGGTCGCTTAAATATTCTCGAAGGTGCCCTTCACTGAATAACCGAGCTACCTCCTCTCTCAACTGCATGTAGTCTTCGGTTCTGTGGCCATGGGTGCTATGATACTTGCAAATTTGATTGGGATTTCTCTGGACTGGATCGGACTGAAGAGGTCGAGGCCACTTAGTATCTTTGATACGTCCGATAGCCGACACAATGGCGGATGCATCGATGTTGAAGTTATATTCTAATAACCTTGGTGCTTCCTTAGGTCCGGTATGCCTGTCGAACCCATTCTTGTTTATCAGCAGTCGAGATCCTTGGCCTCGATCGCTTCTCCTTTCGCCTCGTATGGGGTTGCGTACAGGTTCGCTGCCCCTACGATCTCCGTTATACGGCCGGTATCGGTCTTTGTTCGACCTTGGTTCTCGGTCGATGTCTCTTTTAATAACGGACCTGGAACCTAACTGGTTGTCTTTGACTCTAATCTTTGATTGATATCGATTGTGTACATCAGCCCAAGTAATAGCCAGGTACTCGATCAAGTTCTGCTTCAACTGTCGTGAAGTCATCGAGCTTCGTTCTTCCAGTCCTTGAGTGAAAGTTTGAACAGCCCAATCGTCTATGACATGTGGTAGATCCATTCGTTCCATCAGGAAACGAGATATGAACTCTCTTAGCATCTCGTTATCTTTTTTCCTTACCTTGAAAAGGTAGGACTTCCTGGTTTCGACCTTTATGGCTCCGGCATGTGCTTTTACAAAGGAATCTGCAAGCATAGCAAAAGAATCGATAGAGTTAGGTGGTAAATTATGATACCATACAATTGCGGCCTTTGATAGGGTTTCACCAAACTTCTTTAATAATACGAATTCGATCTCATCATCTTCTAGGTCGTTCCCTTTAATGGCACAAGTGTAAGAGGTGATATATTCGTTGAGGTCGGTCGTTCCATTATATTTAGGAATTTCGGGCATGTGGAACTTCTTGGGGATCGGTTTGGGAGCCACGCTCGGGGGAAAGGCTTTTGTATGAAATTTTTGGAATCCAAGCCCTTCAATACCAGTGATGCCCCCGGGATCTGATCAACCCTGGAGTTATAAGTTTCTACTTTTTTGTCGTTTACTTCAATCCTCTTTTCTCCCGACTCAATTGTTATTCCGGCCCTGAGGAAGACATCACTACCCAGGTGGAAGGGTTTCTCAGTGTTTACACTTACCCTTTCACGCTGGGCCCCCTCGATCCCATTATTGTCGATTTCTATCGCAAGTATCAAATAACCCTAGGTCAAATCCATTCCTCCTTTTGGCGGATTGTTATTCTGCTCCGATATTTCGTGAGCAAAGTCGAAGGGATGCTTTTCACCCTCGACCACCTCATCAGGTTGTACAGCCCCCGCCTCTATCAAGGCGGGTTAATAAAATTTGAGTGTCGGGCTACCAAGGTGCTGTTATCGAGCATAGATGATGACAAGGACCGAGGCTGGATGGGCCGGTTCGTTTGAGTGAGGTCTTCCGACCTAATCCTAGCCGAGAAGATGCCATTTTTCGAGAAATGGAATATGAACCGTAAGTACAATCCCATTGTTAGCTCATATTTATTGTTTTGCTCATTTGCTTCTTCTCATCGATATCCTTTTCTGTGATGTAGCGGTCGCTTGGATGCCCGGTGCAATTCCTAACCTTGAGAGCTGGGTTCGGGACCTAGCCTCGACCTCTACGTACGCCGAGCACTCATGGCGTGATTTATCAAAGGGCCGATGGGAGGCCAAAAATTATGGTAAGCCCCTTTTCCACGTCTTTGATGATTTCATTAAAGCATTTCTTACTTAATTTCCTTTCATACAGGCCTTGGCAAAGATGCTGTCATGAGGCCCCTATCTAGTGAGAAGGAGACTTCAATCCTTGCACCAAAACCCGCAAAGGACAAAAAGAATAAAAAGACCTCAACCTTCAAGGATCCAGAACCTAATAAGAAGAAGGCTCAAAAGCTAAAGAAGAACATCATCCTTCTGACCGGAGACTATATTCGGCGTCTAAGGGAGGAAGACAAAAAAGAGGAGGAAAACAAAGAAGAGGAGGAAGACAACTCCGGGCTGGTGGCACGAGTGGGAATGAGCACCGAGGCCCCAAAGGCCACTGAATCGGTGAAGGCTGCAAAGACTCCATCTCGAGATGAGGGGCTCTCTGGAAGAGACTTGGATGAAGTCCCCGAGTCATCGAGGATTGAAGATGCCTCCCATCATAATGAGCCAACGGTAGGTATGGCTGTAGGGGCTGGTCTCGAGGCCCCTCGATATGGAGAGAACGCCCCAAGTGATCCACTTGGGGCAATAGAAATTGGATACTCCCCACTGCTACCCTCGTTTTCTGAGGAGATGATTCAAGAGGCTCGGGCCTTGAAGACCCCCTCCATCGAAGGAGCCCACGGAAGGGAGGACCCCTTCTATGATTACTTTACTGGGGTCGAAGATGCTACCGGCCTAAGCGACTTGAAGGTCTCGAAGAACGAATCGGGCGAGGCATCGAGGCTTTTCAATGAAGCGCAACAAGCTCTGAATCGGGTAAGCCTTAACTCCCTTTATTAGTATTACCCTTGTGTTCATTTTTCTCTTCCTCTCTAACTTCATTTCTTTTTTCTGCATAGGCCTCGGCGCTTCATCGAGAAGCATTTTCTCGGTCTCGTTCTGAGTTGAGTTGGTACGAGGCAGACATTCAAAGGCTTAACGAGGAGAGGAATGCCCTCAACCTTCTCGGTGGGCAAAAAGAAAAAACGATCAAGGACCTATGAGCCAAGTTAGCCACGGTGGCTAACATTTAAATCTCACACCTGCAGTAGAAAGTCAATAGGATTGAGCAGTTCTGTTAGGAGGTCAACATAATGAAGGAGACCTTTAGATGGAAAGAAGGTATGGACCGCTTTGCTGCAGAAAAAGAAACTGCTCGAGCCCAATTGTCATCGGTCGAAAGTCAGCTTCAAGGCATGAAGGAGAAGAGCTCGGCTCAGGCAAAGCAAATAGAGGAGCTCGAGGCTCGGTTGGCTTCCGAACTTGCAAATGCCAAATCTGAAGCTGAAAAGGCAAAGATTGAGGCAGATGGGATCGTGGCCGTCTACTGGGTCGATGCTGAAGCCGCTCAAGTCTAAGCGAGGGAGGCAGCCGAGACTGCTCAAACTCGAGCACATTGGATTGCTGAACTCCCTAAATGCCAATCCCAGAGGGAAACCCTCAAGGAGATCGACGCTCGAGGTTTCGATCTTACCGACGAGATAATAAAGGATAGAGAGCATGAAGCTGATGCTGGAGTACTTGCCTCTTCCGATGATGATGGCAGCAACCTGGATGGAGAAGAAGCTGCCCCTGAGGAAAATTAGGAATCTTAGGCTTTTTCTTTTTTGATTTTTCTGTGCGGGACCCTGATCAGTCCTTGTAAATATCTTTGTATATATAAAAGATATTTTTTCTGTTTCATTCACACTTTATAAAAATTTTGCTCATAAGTTCGAGGCTTAGGCAACTTGATCGAAGTCGGACTAGTGTAGTCGTAATCGAGTGAGTACTTGCTCGAACTCGGAGTATGGTAACCCTTAGGTTTTAATTGAGCGAGGATGATTTCTCAAACTCAAAAATAAAATGTCCCTTTAGGCTCTTGAATTAGGCTGATACGGCCATAGTAAAAAGAATGGCATTCTTCCCTTTTCGGCTTGAAAAGTTTATTGTTTAATCATATAAAATCTGTTGTACCTTAGCATTAAATAAGGGATTTGCTTGAGAGTTCGAATGATTTCGTACCCATTAGGGTTTTCAAGGGTCGATATTATCGAGACCCTTTGTTTCGTAGTGCCTTAGTTAAAATAAAGAATCTGTTCGAGCGTTCGAGCGACTTTGTACCCATTAGGGTTTATGAGGGTCGATATTATCGAGACCCTTAGTAATTCAGCTGAGGATAGCCTTTTTTTACTGGTTTATGAAAATATTCGAAGGCCTATTTTATAATGGAAATCGGACGTCTCCAAACCGTGTTAATTTGGCCGTAGCCTTTAGCTTGGGATTCACCCTTTGGGCTTGTTCCCTTGTTATACTTCAAACTTGTTCGAAGTATCAGTCCCCAAGTGGAGTGGCCGTGGCCTATAAAATCGAAGGTTGCCTTTTTAAGGTCTTATGATCTCAAGGTTTTAGTAATTCGATCATGTCAAGTTTTTGGATGGCAGTCCCCGAGTGCGGGGTCAATTGTTTAAACTTTAGTTGTGACCGACCCTTAAGCCAGTTTTCACAATAGATCACAGCACGACATTGTAAAGTAAAAATTTGTCTAAGGCATAAAATATCTGGGAAGGAAAAATATGTTTTTTCAATAGATTAACATGCCTACATGTTTGCCATTAGGGCTCGAGTAATCTACATGGGCATGGTTCGTTCTACCGTTTGATCCTTACAAAATTTACCTATTGAGACCCTATCGGCACGAAGTATTTTCCTTGTAACTACCCGAGTGTGATGCCCTCCAGTATTCGAGATTGATTGTAAAGGAGCCTCGGATACTGTTGAATTGATCTAAGTTAGCACGAACAATGGTTGCCTCGTTAAAAACCTCACCGGAAAAACCCATTTGGGACAAAAACCGGTCTAAGGGAAAAAGAGTGCTACGCATGCTTTCAGACCTAAGGACTTTGCGTATGAAGAATCCTTTGATGTCTTCGATTAAACATCTGCAAATGTTTAGTATAAAATATAAGGAAAAGTGGAGAAGGTTATACCTTAGCAGTAATATCATTTGAGGAGTGATATTTTTCAATTGTTTGGTAATTGTTCGTTGTTCATCGTGCCAAGTTTGTAGGATCCCTTTCTGATGATATCGAGGACCTGATACGGTCCCTCCCAGTTCGGGCCAAGTTTTCCATCATTTAGGTCTCGAGTATTGAGGGTGACCTTCCTCAGAACCAAGTCCCCGATTTTAAAGTGTCGAAGATTAGCTCTTCGATTATAGTACCTTTGGATCTGTTGTTTCTGTGAGGACATTCGAACGAGGGCGGCTTCTCATTTTTCATCTAGCAATTCGAGGCTTGTATTCATATCCTCGTGATTTGACGCTTCCGTTGCATATCGAAACCTGACACTGGGTTCCCTGACTTCAACGAGGATCAGAGCTTCGACGCCATATACTAAAGAGAATGGTGTTTCCCCTGTACTGGATTTTGGCATTGTTCGATACGTCCAAAGGACTTTGGGCAATATTTCTCTCCATTTTCCCTCAGCATCGTTCAATCTTTTCTTTAGATTTTGAATGATAGTCTTATTTTTCGATTCAGCCTGTCCGTTCCCACTAGGATGATATGGCATTGACAAGATCCTTTTTATTTAGTGATCTTCGAGAAACTTTGTCACTTTGCTGCCGACGAATTGCTTTCCATTGTCACATACGATCTCGTCAGGCATCCCGAATCGGCATGTAATGTGGTCCTAGATGAATTCTATGACTTCTTTCTCTCTAATTTTCTCAAAAGCTTGTGCTTCAACTCACTTAGAGAAATAGTCAATCATAAACAAAATAAATTTAGCTTTACCTAGGGCCGATGGTAGAGGGACGACGATATCCATTCCCCATTTAATGAATGGCCATTGGGATAAGACTGAGTGGAGTTTCTCTCTGGGTTGGTGAATCATCGGTGCATACCTTTGGCATTTGTTGCACTTTCGAACAAACTCTTTTGTATCCTTTTCCATGTTGGCCCAATAGTATCCTGCTCTGATGACTTTCTGAACCAATAATTCGGCACCGAAATGATTTCCGTAGGTGCCCTCGTGGATTTCTCATAGGACGTAGTCGGTATCTACTAGTCCCAAACATATTTCTAATAATCCATCGAACATCCTTCTATATAGTGTTCCATCTTCGGCCAATGTGAATTATGCGGCCTTCGTACGTAGAGTCCTCGATTCCTTAGGATCCGATAGAAGCTTCCCATTCTTTAGGTACTCGATATATTTGTTCCTCCAATCCTAGGTCAAACTCGTGGAGTTGATTTCGGCGTGGCCTTCTTCGATTACTGACCTTAAAAGTTGTACGACGGTCCCCGAGCTTACCTCGTTGTCTTCGACTGATGAACCAAAATTTGCAAGGGCATCGGCCTCGCTGTTTTGTTCTCGAGGCACATGCTGTAGGGTCCATTCTTTAAACCGATGTAGAGTCACATGTAATTTGTCTAAGTACCTCTGCATTCGATCTTCTCGAAACTCGAAGGTTCTGTTGACTTAGTTTGCCACAAGAAGGGAGTCATATTTGGCCTCGATGACCTTTGCTCCCAAACCTCAATGAGACCAGAGCGTGATTAACAGCTTTGGTGTCCCTTGGGCCTCTGAGCAGTAGAGGATCGTTCTCGGGCCTATCGTAGGTCTAACATGGTCTCTTAGCTCGAGACCTGCAATCACGGCCTCATACTCGACCTCATTGTTAGTTAACTTGGAAGTTTTGATAGCTTGTCTAATTGTATTACCTATGGGTGGCTTCAAAATGATGCCTAGCCCGGACCCATTCACGTTCGAAGCGCCATTTGTGAAGAGGGTCCACACCCCCGATGATGTACCCGACTTTAAAAATAGTTCCTTTTCGACCTCGGGAATGAGGGCTAGCGTAAAGTCGGACATGAAGTCCGCTAAGATGTGATACTTGATGGTCGTTCTGGGTCGATACTCGATATCGTACCCACTAATCTCGACGGCCCATTTTGCCAATCGGCCTGAAAGTTCGGGCTTATGCAAAATATTGCGAAGGGGATAAGTAGTCACCACACAGATCGGGTGACACTGAAAATATGGTTTTAATTTCCTAGAGGCGCTTATTAGGGCAAACACTAATTTTTCTAAGTATAGGTACCGGGTCTCGGCCTCACCTAAAGTTTGACTAACATAGTAAACAGAAAATTATGTACATTGCTCTTCTCGAACTAGGAGCCCACTTACCGCGAGTTTAGAGACTGCTAAGTACAAGTAGAGTTGCTCGTCCGCTTTCGGAGTATGAAGCAGTAGCGGGTTCGAGAGGTACCGCTTTAATTCTTCCAATTCTTGTTGCCATTCCGGGGTCCATGCAAAATTGTTCTTTTTGAGCAGTGAGAAGAACCTATGACTTCTATCTGAAGACCTCGAGATGAATCGGCCTAGGGCGGCTATGCGCCCTGTTAATCTTTGTACGGCCTTAACATTGTCCACGACTGTGATGTCTTCGATTTTCTTGATCTTATCGGGGTTGATTTCGATCCCACGATTTAATACCATGAAGCCGAGGAACTTGCCCGAGACGACCCGAATGCACATTTCTCCGGGTTGAGTTTCATATTATATTTCTTTAGTATTTCGAAGGTCTCATGCAAAAGTGTGAAATGGTCCTCTGCTCGCAGGGACTTAACTAGCATATCATCAATATAAACCTCCATTGATTTACCTATTTGTTCTTCAAACATACGATTTACTAAGCGTTGATAAGTGCCACCATCATGTTTTAGTCCAAACGGCATTACATTATAACAATAGGTGTAGTACTTAGTGATGAACGAAGTCTTTTCCTGATCCTCCGGGTTCATTTGGATTTGATTGTACCCGGAGTAGGCATCGATAAAACTAAGGATCTCGTGGACGGCCATGGTATCGATTATGCGATCGATATTCAGCAGAGGAAAAGAGCCTTTAGGACATGCTTTGTTTAAATCTTTATAGTCTATGCAAATTCTAAGTTTATTTCCCTTTTTAGGGACTACGACTACGTTTTCTAACCATTCAGGATATTTTACTTCCCGAATGGATCCTATTTTGAGAAGTTTGGCTACCTCGTCCTTGATGAATGCATGTTTTACCTCGGACTAGGCCTTCTCTTTATTTTTACTGGGCGGAACTTCGGGTCCAAGCTCAGTCGATGTGTAGTGATCTCCGGCGGGGTCCCTGTCATATCTAGGTGGGACCAAGAAAAAGAATCCATGTTATTGATAAGAAATTTAATGAGGTTTTCCTTGAGCTCGGGGGTTAACCCCGTACCCAGGTATACCTTTCGACCGGGTAGATGATCGATCAGTATGACTTGCTCCAGCTCTTCAATTGTCAATTTGGTGGCGTCGGAATCCTCGGGATTATGAAGGATCGAGGGATCCAGTAGTCATCGTCCTCGTTCGTTCCCTGCTTCTCCGACTGAGTCGAGGCTGGTGGTTGTGGTTGCTATTTAGCTTATTGTATTCCTTTGTACTCTGATCCCTTTGTTGACGAAAGCGCCGATACCGATGTTACTTCGTCGATCGCGAACATTTCTTTGGCAACATTCTATTCCCCATACATCATTCTTACTCTATCCGGTGTTGGGAACTTCAACATTTGGTTAAGGGTTGAGGGGACCGCCCTCGTGTTGTGAATCCAGGGTCTTCCGAGCAGTGCATTGTATCTCATATCACCCTCAATCACATGGAACTTTGTTTCTTGAATAGTTCCGATTACATTTACTAGTTGGATGATTTCACCTTTAGTTGTTTCACTCGCCATGTTGAAGCTATTGAGAATCCGAGATGCAGGTACGATCTGACCTTGTAGGCCGAGCTGCTCCACGTCCCTCGATCGAATAATATTGGCTGAGCTTCCTGGATCAATTAAAACATGTTTAACCTGAATTTTATTCATAAGGATAGAGATTACCAAAGCATCATTGTGGGGTTGTGAGACCCCTTCTTCTTCCTCATCATTGAATTTTAAAGTGCCTTCTGGCACATAGTCTCGAGTTCGTTTTTCCCCGGTGATTGATACTTTAGTGCGTTTGAACATGGGCCCTTGTAGAATATCGACCCCAGCAACGATCATGTGAATCACGTGTTGTGGTTCTTCCTGCTCATTTTTCCTGTTTGCATCTCTGTATCTGTAATGGTTTTTAGCTCAGTCGCTCAAGAATTCTCGAAGGTGACCCTTGTTGAATAGACGGGCCAGCTCCTCCCTTAGTTGTCTGTAGTCTTCGGTTCTATAACCATGTGTACCATGGTATTTGCATATTTTATTGGGGTTTCTTTGGGATGGATCGGTTTGTATAGGTATGGGCCATCTAGTATCTTTGATTCTCCAAATGGTTTACACAATACCTATTACATCGATGCTGAAGTTGTATTCTGATAATCATGGTGCTTTTGTGGGATCGACATATTTATCGAAGCCACTTTAGCTCATAAACCCTAGAGAGCTCTGTCCTCGATCGTTCCTTCGATCATTTCGGATGGGGTTGTGTCTTGGGTCACTGTTTCTATGATCTACATTGTATGGTTGATACCGATCTCTGTTCGGTCGGGGTTCTCTGTCGATATCCCTTTGAATACTGCCGACGGTCCTGTTTGGGGAAACGGAACCGGAAGGGGTCCCCAATTGATCATCCTCGACCCTGATCTTTGACTAGTACCGATTATGTACATCGGACTAGGTTACCGCTGGATATTCAATTAAATTCTGCTTTAGCTGTCGTGATGCCACCGAACTTTGTTCATTCAAACCTTGAGTGAAGTCTTGAACAACCCAATCGTATGTGACTGGTTGTAGTTCCATGCGTTCTATCTGGAACCGAGATACGAATTTCCTCAACATTTCGTTGTCTTTTTGTTTCACCTTGAAGAGGTCCGACTTCCTAGTCGCAACCTTTATTGCTCCGGGATGTGCCTTTACGAAGGAGTCTGCAAGCATGGTGAAGGAATCGATGGAATTAGGCAGCAAATTGTGGCACCATATCATTGCTCCTTACGACAAGGTTTCTCTAAATTTCCTCAGTAGAACATATTCGATCTCATCGTCTTCCAAGTCATTCCTTTTTATTGCGCATGTATAAGAAGTGCCATGCTCGTTAGGATCGGTGGTACCATTGTACTTAGGAAATTCTGGCATTCAGAATTTCTTCGGAATGGGTTTCGGTGCCGCACTTGGAGAGAAATGCTTCTGTACAAATTTCTTTGAATCCATACCCTTTAGAATCGGCGTTACTCTCGGTATTTGGTCAACCCGGGAATTATATGTCTCTACTCTATTATTATTTGCCTCGGTTTTATTTTTTCCTGATTCAATCCGTTTAGTGAGCTCTTCGAGTATTTTCATAATGGTGGGGTCAGTCCCCGATTCGTTGGCGTTCGACCTTTCCGGCACAGGCTCGGTCCTATGGACGACTTCTGGTTTGATCCTACTCCGTGTTCGGTGCTGATTTTCTAGTTGTGCTATAGCGGCTTGTTGAGCCTATAACATTTCGAATATCAATTGGAGGCTAAATCCACCATCTTCTCTGCCCTGCATACCTCGACCACCTGACCTAACTTCCATGCGTATGCTACCTTCGGGATCAACGCCCAAATTTGCGTTTAGGGGGACATATGAACTGACATCGATGGGATTTGCAATTGGTGCTTCCTCGAGGTCAGCATGAGGCACCTCGATCCCTGGGGCGGCTATATTTCCATTTTCCCCATAAAATCTGAGGTCGTTGTCACCATATGTAGGTGCTGCTTGTGAGTTTGACATGTTTATCCTAAAAACAAAGATTCTTACGAGAACAAGTGTAAAGCGGTGTGTGTTATCATTATCAGTATTAACCAATCACTATTATCCTTAGCCCCACGGTGGGTGCCAAACTGTTTACCCTTAAAATTAGATAACAATTAAACTTATAATATGGTTATAAAGACACGTGATTTTACTTAATACCAATTGATAAATATGAAGATTAATAACAGAAATGAACTATAAAGTGAAGCAAACCAGTGTTAGAATGAAACTCAGCCCTCAAATTTGAATACCCTCGAACTGGTTGATGCAAAAACAATTAAACTATAACAAGGTGATGAACAATAGTGTAAACGAGAAAGAGAATTATATTGCTTTGATATCTATGAACAATCTATCCCTTACAAATAGTTAATACTCCCCTTTGTATAGTAGAGGAATTCTACTTATGGTATAACTCTAATTAAAGAAGGAAATCTCATGATTAGCTAATTAACCGTTCCTAATTTGATCCGTTCCGAGATTTCCGCCATGATCTTCGACCAGTCACGGATATTTTGCCTTTCCGTTATTATGTTATCTTCAATCTTAGTTTTGAAATATTTAATTTTTTTGAGAGGGTCCATCAATAATATTAAATTATTATTTTAATTATATTTACGTGATCGAGGAAGAATTCTCGACATAAATATCATTAATATTATATTATTTTAATAATAGATCACTTTCCCAATAATTTGAAAGAATAGATCAAGGAATAGAAATGATTGACAAAGTAAATATGAAATGAACTGATAATCACTCTCAAAATTTCTGCTCAAACCTTGAAAGTAAAGTAAAGAATAACTGTATAAATTTCAATAATCGTTACTCCCATTACAAATGAGATTTCAGTCCTTATATAGGAGCATACAACTATAACGGTTCCTTTACTTAATTCGGGCTCACTAATGGTATTAATTGCCCCGATTGTCCGTTACCATGTACAACCGTAATGGAAAATATTTATGATTAACGAATCCTTGTAATTGTATCGATTTCCCTTCCTTATTTATGACAGGTTGATGTATCTTCCCTTCTTCATAACCTTTATTCATTTCGTTCTTGTTTCTCCTTTTACAGTTGTCCGGTCCGATTTTTTCCTTAGTGTAACCCCCTGGGTGTTTCTCCCGTGCCATTTTTGCATTCTTTAACTCGTCTAATTAAGAATGCCACTTGTCATTACATCGATGCTCCACGTACCATGCCTTGTCACCATGTTAATAGTCCACATGTCATGTCTTTTTTTTACCAATACAGATAGTCCCCCCACTTTCTGAATATTCGAGAAGTGGTAAGTTTTTATGGTAGGAATTATTGGCCGCCGTTTCTCGAGTATAATTATTCCTCCTTCAGAATCAATGCGATTTATGTCACATTCATTTAATGTCCATGCCACGTGGCTTCTCATGATTGGTTCTACAGTTTCTCAACGCCTTTTTAGGGTTTTTTCTGTGGCTGCATCAGTCACGAAGTGACGGTTCCATTATGACACTTCATAATTACCAATTTTAACGACGGTTGTATCTCCTTATAAATACTTCACCCTTTTTGATTTCATGAAACCTTCTTCCTTCTTCTCTGTATCCATCATCTTAACCCCCCTTCGTAGTTTTGTACCTTTCCTCTGTACTTTCTTTGTTAAACATGTCTTCTTCAACACCAGACTCTCGTAAAGTTGTGATCGTCGACGAGCTTTCTCCTTCTACTGCCCCTACTAGGAGTAGGAGAGGTGGTAGACTCCGCCGACTTGGTTCGTTATCTACTCGTAGTTCTACTTCTCAAAGTAGTTCTGCCAGGATAACTTCTTCTAGACCTAGGGCTCATCTGCCTCCTAGATCTTCTTCTAAAAATAGGGACGTGAATGAACCCATGCGTGAGCCTACGATTTATGAGATTGTTCCTCAAGAGTTTTATTTTGCATCAGATCGTGAGACTATGAAGAATCAAGTTTCTTCTATAGCTTCCCTTAACCCTGTTGAACTTTACCCAAGTTCAATCACTCCTGATCTTCTTTCTTTAGTCCGAAGAGAATGTCATTGGAAACTAGATTTTCCAGTTTTAATTCCTGGTGCCAATCAAAGAATCACCTCTCACCATGTTGGTTTTTCTTTCGTTTATACCTACCCTTTTAACTTTAGGGTTTAAGTCCCATTGATCCGGTGATCATCGACTTTTATCGCTATTTTAATGTTTGCCTTGGCTAGATTGGTCCCATCGTGTGGAGGGTTGTGGCATGCCTTTGCTATTTGTCGGATTGGGTTTCCTCTCCTTTTACCTTCCGTCACTTACTTAATCTTTACTCTCCCAAGTTATTTTGTAAAGGAGTCTTTTTCCTCGTGGCTAGAAGCAAAAGGGTTTTAGTTAGCCCCGAGGATGATCGTGATCGTGCTGGTACACCCGTTGTATTGCTGCCCCCACTAGTGGGTTAGTGGGTGAAGAAA
Organism: Nicotiana otophora; assembly: GCA_000715115.1. Classification (NCBI taxonomy): domain Eukaryota; kingdom Viridiplantae; phylum Streptophyta; class Magnoliopsida; order Solanales; family Solanaceae; genus Nicotiana; species Nicotiana otophora. Next base: position 154,746 of record AWOL01S0007643.1, on the reverse strand, counting down.
ATATGCCTTTTCCACAAAAATGGATCTTTGTACGTAAGTTCTTTTTTGTCTTCCTTTGATGCCTTGAATTCCTTCATGTAACCACATATTCATTTTTTTAGCAACCATGAAAATCTTTGAAGAAATTCATAACTTCCATGCATGGGTAGAAAAAATGTTGACTGCTTCTCCTATGGACAAAAGATGTTAGAAATTTCTTTCACAAAAAATCGGTTGGAAAGTGAAGACTCACGATACTCTTCATCCTTGTAGTTCCTCTCCTCCTTTACTTGTTTATACATAAAGCTTTTATAATTCCCCCTTTTTTATTAGGGTTTGCTATTCATGACATTAGTCCCGCATCTGTTCCATCAACCAGGCTTTCTGTAAGTCTTGCTCAAGAACGGATTTTGAGTGCTTCTTCCTCCAAGAGGAAAACTGCCGAAGCCCATGAGTCTGATGATGAAGAAGATGAATAAGAAGGTTCTTTGGTGATAAAACCGTGTGTCAGAAGATGCGTGGTTTCTGATGATGAAACACTTGTTTCTCATGATCCCCCCATCAAGTTCGATTCCCTTCAGACTCATTGATGAGCTAGAGAATGCCTCTTTAGAAATTTCTGATGAAGACGCTGGTAACTCAGCTAATCCATCATCAAATCCTGTTGAACAGTTATTCGCCCACGTCTTTGAGGGTGAAGAAGGCCTCGGGCCTTATTCTGAAGAATCACCACTTTCTTCCCTTCCGGTTTTTTCATGACCCAAAACTAGCCTGTCGTGATGGCGTATAATGTGGTACTAGGAAAGCCGACACTTCAAAATACTTCCAACACTTTTAAATGAAAAATAAGAATAACACAGGTGTAAATCATCAAAACCTTCAAACTGGATAGAAAGTCAAAAGCCAATACGGAAATTCCCAACATTGGGGTGTCACTGAGTACATGAGTGTCTATACAACACATGTCTAGAAACATTGTCTATGAAAGACTAAAACTAGATACAAAAAGCTGAGAGATAGGGAAGGAGAGACAAGGTTTGCGAACGCCAGTCAACTACCTCGAAATCTCCAAACGATCAAGTTGCGCAAAGAAATCAACACCCACCGTGACCAGAAGCACATGGATCTCAAACCGCGCAAATCTCTACTCCAACATGCCCTTTCCTCGCGAAACGACCTCTGAATGCCTCGAATCCCAATCACCCACTTGCAAATCTCTCCAAGAATAGCCTTCCACCGAGCCCCAAAATCAATTTTGTGTTAAGAACTCAAACCCTCATTTTTGAAATATTTAAGTCTGCCCACGTGACCCTTCTTCGCGAACACAACACCCTTCTCGCGTTCGCGTCGCACCATCAAATATGCTACCCAAAAGCCTCCTTCGCGAATGCGAGTCACCTTTCGCGAACGCATTACCTTGCTGACCTGAAGCTTCGCGAACGCGATCCTCCTTACACAAATGCGTGGGGTCCAACTGCCTCCTCTCTTCTTCGCGAACGCGTTCACCTTCTTGCGTTCGCGATGCACCAACTACCCAGACCTTCGCGAACGTGTTTCCCTCTTTGCGAATGCGAAGAACGAATCCTCACCTGCCATCAACTACCCTTCGCGAACGCGAGACTCCTATCGCGAACGCGAAGGAGGAAACCAGAACTAGACACCAGAAACTCTTCAGCAGTCTTCCAAGTCTAAAATTGATCCGTTAACCATCCGAAACTCACCCGAGGCCCCCAGACCTCAACCAAACATACCATCAAGTCCTAAAATATGATATGAACTTAGTCGAGCCTTAAATCACCTCAAACAACATCAAAAATACGAATCGTACCCTAATTCAAGCCTATTGAAACTAAGGAAATTTCAATTTCTACAAACAATCGAAACCTATCAAATCACCTCCGATTGACCCCAAATTTTGCACACAAGTTACAAATGACACCACACTCCAACTCCTAGAATTCCAATCCGAGCTCAGTAACCACAAAGTCCATTCTCGGTCAAACTTTTAAATTTTCAACTTCCGCCATTTCAAGCCTAATTTCACTACGGACCTCCAAATTACAATCCAGACACGCTCCTAAGACCAAAATTATCCAACGGAGCTAACTGAACCATAAAAACTCCATTACGGAGTCTTTTATACATAAGTCAATATCCGATCAACCTTTTCAATTTAAGCTTCCAACTTTTAGACTAAGTATCTTAATTCATTCCAAAACCTCACCAGACCCGAACCAACTACCCCGGCAAGTCACATAGCAGTTATAAAGTACAAAATGAGTAGTAAATGGACGAATGGGGATACAACTCTCAAAACGACCGACAGAGTCATTATAAGTTTTATCTATTATTAACCCCTTTGTGTATTTTCTTGGTGTTACTCTAGTGGTTGCTTCCGCTACTTCTCATGTAGAAGTTGAGCCTTCTAGTAGCAGGTGGGAAATGAAAAAGGTGGTGATTGAAGTCCTCAAGGGTGGAAATTTATTGAGGAAGTCTAGACAAGTTGACGTGTGGTTGAAGCCATTGTTAGGACCCGTGGAGAAGAAGAAGTTGGAGGGTCATAGTTGTAATGACCCGACCTATTTTGTTACTTTCTAGAACCCCATTCCCCTAAAATAAGACTTCCCATACTTGGTTCCTTAAGGTTGGCTTAAAAGGCCAAGTTTGACTTCGGTGAATATTTTGCGTAAATGACCTCGGAATCGGGATTTCACTGTTCCAATAGGTTTGTATGATAATTTCGGACTTGGGCGTATGTTCGTATCGAGTTTTGGATGACCCAGGAGCGTTTCAGCGCTTAATAGTGAAAGTTGGTTCTTGAAGGTTTTTTAAGTTCTTTAAAATTTGGTTTATAGTAGGTTTTAGTGATATTGAGCTCCGAATGGAATTCCGAGACCGAGAATAGTTCCGTAATGTCATTTAAGACTTACACACAAAGTTTGGTATCATTCTGAGTGGTGTAAGCACGTTTCTACGCATTGAAAGTAAATTGAAGAACTTGAAGTTCTTAGGTTTGATTCAATTTAGTTTGAGGTGTGATTCTTAGTTTTGATGTTGTTTTACACGTTCCGAGAGTTCGAGCGAGTCCGTTTTATGATTTCAAACTTGTTGGTAT
>AWOL01S0007643.1:77673-150436 GCA_000715115.1 Nicotiana otophora | reverse complement strand
CCCGAGTGTCAATCGGACGAGGCTCGGACCAAGTTGGAATTTGGAAGCCAAAGTTGAAGCTCCAGCTACTGTCATAATCGCACCTGCGCTTGGCCAGCCACAGGTGCGAGCTCGTAGGTGCGAACCCCATGTCGCAGATGCGCCCCAGCATAAGCTGCCTAGCCATCGCAGAAGCAAAAGAAGGGCCGCACCTGCGAATGCGCATGTACAAAGGCAGGCATCGCAGGAGCGGGCACTGTCGCAGGTGCGCTTCGATGGACGCTGATGCGGGACCGCAGATGAGATCACCTGGGCGCAGAAGTGAGATTAGGCAGCCTGTCTTGGGTCTGCACCTGAGTGAGTTGGTCCGCAGAAGGAATCGCAGGTGTGCCAAGTGAACCGCAGGTACGGAAATCGCTGAAGGGCAGTGAGGTTTTAAATCGGGGTATGAGCATTTAGTTCACTTCTTACTCATCTTGGGAGCGATTTAGGAGCTGGTTAGAGAGAGAATTTCCATCAACTAGCTGAGGTAAGTAATCCCTATCAAATGTGAGTTAGATACAAGGTTTATGGGTAGATTATAACATATAAATTAGTGAAAATTACGGTTTTAGATGAAAAAAAACCTTGGTTTTTGATAGAAATTAGTTTAACCACGAAATTTGTTATGGAATTTAGTAAAAATCATATATTTATGTTCCTAAGGTTATGGGTAACGACTTTCTTTAAAAAATTTCGGAATCCGAGCATGTGGGCCCGAGGGTAGATTTTAGGAAATCTTGCAATTTAGGTTGGGTAATCACTTAAATGGTGGAATTATGAATTTTTGAGCATAGATTGATTAGTTTATGTAATGTTTGACTAGTTTCAAGTCGTTTGGCGTCAAATTTGGAGGTTTGAGCGCGTTCTTGAATTGGGAAGTAAGCTTTGAGACGAGGTAAGTTTCCTTTCTAACCTTGTAAGAGGGAATTAATCTCATAGGTGAATTAAATAAATGATTGTACCTAATTGTGGGGACTACGTACATACGAGGTGACGAGAGTCTGTACGTAGCTACTATTATGTTATTGTCTGGATAGTTTAGGACCGGTATCATGCTATACTTGGAAATGTTTTTTCCCTTTACGTGCTAATATAATCACTTAGTCATCATGGAAATTGCTAAAAGAATTTTATAAGGTTAAATTCACGTACTTGAAGGTTTGTATGAGATACTTGACTGCAAATGAGAAACTTGTATTTTCTTGAAAAATAAATTGTTATTTGTGGATCGAGCTGAGCGCCTCGGTAGTAAATAGATACATCTATGGTTCGCGTCGTTCAACCCTCTGGCAGTTAACAGTTTAAATATTTTGTTCGATCGGGCCGTACGACCTCGGTATAATTGCGCATGCTAATTATTTGGAAATTTCCCATGATTTATATTGCTTATGTGCCTGGAAATGTAAGTTGCTAAATGATATTACGAAAATCTGAAATTTTAATTATGAAAGAAGGACTTATCTCTTCCTGTTATTGAACTGTCAGAATTATTCATGATATCCATGCTTAGTATAATACCTTAATTACATTATTATTGGCCCAAGTAGGTGTCAAGCCGACCCCTCGTCACTACTTCTTCGAGGTTAGGTGAGATAATTATTGGGGTACATATTGTTTATGTACTCATACTACGCTTCTGTAGTGAATTGTACAGGATCCAAGGCTGGTGCATCTAGTTACCCGCCCGGCGCGCATACCTGATCTTGGACCGAGACTTTACGGTGAGCTGCCCCCTTCTGAGTCGTTCAGCAGTATGCTGGAGTTTCTCTTTTGTTTTTATCTGTCTATTCTATTTCAGATAGTAGGATAGTCATCTTTTGTATATTCTACTAGTTGCCCACACACGTGTGACACCAGATCTTAGCACATGTTAGCACACTTTGATTTTTGGGTTGTAATTCAATAATTATAACTGCTTTTAGATGTTTCTGTTTGTCTGCCTTAAAATTCCTTTATTTATCAAGCGCATTGAATATAAGTAAAGCTAAATGTTGGAATTTCTTAATAAACAAAAATGGGAAATAACTAAGCTGTTCATTGTTGGCTTGTGCAGCAACGGTGCTGGACACCATCACGGCCTGACATGGAGTTGGGTCGTGACAACATGGTATCAGAGCACTAGGTTCACATAGGTCTCAGAAGTTATGGGCAGGCCTAGTAGAGTCTTGTGGATTGGTGCGGAGACGTCCGTACTTATCTTTGAGAGGCTATGGGGTGTTAGGAAAAGTATTCTTTATTCATCTCCTATCGTGCAATTGATGGCACACTAAGTTTTCTTTCTTCTATTCTCTCACAGATGATGAGGATGCATACGGCGAATGTTCCAAACCCGAAAGGAGCTGCTCCCCCCATTGCTAGAGGCCGAGGCAAAGGCCGGGGGAGGACACCGACCGGAGGTAGGGGACGAGGGCGTCCCAGAGCTGCCCCAGTAGCACCACCAGTGAATCCAGTGGAAGATCCCATTATTGAGGAGCAGGGCGAGGTGCCTGCCGCAGAAGCAGCCATAACAGATTTGATGACAGCACCAGGCTTTCAGGAGGTCATAGGTTGTATGATGCGGTTCATGGACACTATGACTCAGGCTGGTTTATTTCCAGCGGACCCAGCCACATCTCAGGCAGGAGGGGGAGCACAGACCCCTACTGCTCAGGCTCCCGGGCACGCAGCTACCGTATATCAAACTCCGGGTGCACTACCCGTGGACGTAGCCCAGCCAGTTGCGGCGGCTGCACCTGAGCCTAGATAGACTGCGGACGACGATCCGCAGAAGTTATTAGACAGATGGACTAGGTTACACCCTCCTGTCTTCTAAGGCGAGTGCCATGAGGATGCCCAGGATTTCATTGATAGGTGCAGGGACAGACTGCTCAACATGAGGATACTGGAGTCTCATGAGGTTGACTTCACTACTTTACAGCTGGAGGGCAGGGCCTGTAGATGGTGGCAGTCTTATCTTCTTTGTAGACCAACGGGTTCTCCTCCCATGACTTGGAGCCAGTTCACGCAGCTTTTCCTGGCTAGGTATATTCCACCCTCTGAGAGGGAAGAGTTGCGGTATCAGTTTGAGCTGCTTGAGTAGGGTTAGATGTCAGTGACCGACTATGAGGCGAGGTTTTCTGAGTTGTCTTGCCATGCACTTATGATACTTCCTACGGACGCAGAGAGAGTGCGGAGGTTTGTCGTGGGGCTGCATTCCGGTATTAGGGCCGATATGGCCCAAGAGGTGGAGATATGGACTTATTATGAGCTGGTAGTGGGGATTGCTCGGAGGATTGAGAGCTACCATCAGAGGGGGAGAGAGCAGCCACANAGGGTCAGATGTGAGTGACCGACTATGAGGCGAGGTTTTCTGAGTTGTCTTGCCATGCACTTATGATACTTCCTACGGACGCAGAGAGAGTGCGGAGGTTTGTCGTGGGGCTGCATTCCGGTATTAGGGCCGATATGGCCCAAGAGGTGGAGATATGGACTTATTATGAGCTGGTAGTGGGGATTGCTCGGAGGATTGAGAGCTACCATCAGAGGGGGAGAGAGCAGCCACAGCAGGACAAGAGAGCCCATTACTCTAGAGAGTTTAGAGGTGCCTCGGCTAGGGGCAGAGGTCAGTTTGGGAGGGGTCAGCCTAGCAGGCCCCCATATTCATCACCACCACCTCCTCGAGGTGCTCCGGTGTGCACCTATTTCAGCGCCATGCTAGAGAGTTCTTACCGCCCACCAGCCACCCAGGGTTCTTCCAGTGGGTACTCAGGTCACCAGGGTTCTTCCAGTTCCTATTTTAGTGCCATGCCGGAGAGTTCATACCGCCCAACGGCTATTCAGGCTTCTTCCAGTAGGTCGACGGGCCATCAGGGTCAGACATCAGGGCAGCAGATCGCTACACCGAGGGGCTATTCGAGTGCGGAGATCTCAGTCACATGAGAAGATTCTTCCCCAGGCTTCGGGGCAAGGCAATGCAACAGGGCCAGTAGCCCATGATTTCAGCACCGGTAGTCCGGCCGCCCAGGGGCAGAGGGCATGCTGGTAGGGGCCGTCCTAGAGGTGGAGGCCAGGAAGGGAGAGGCCAATCAGCTATTGATCAGTCCTGCAGGGGCCAGCCCGCCGACGCTCCAGCTAGATTCTATGCTTTTTCGTCCAGACCAGATGCATTGGCCTCAGATGCCATAATCATAGGTACTATTTCTGTATGCGGTAGGGATGCTTCAGTATTATTTGATCCAGGGTCTACCTATTCATATGTGTCATCTCTGTTTGCTCAATTTCTGGATGTTCCTCGTGAGTCCTTGGGTACTCCTATTTATGTGTCTACTCCGTTGGGCGATTCTGTGATTGTGGATCTACCAGCCCTGTGTGGTCACGTTTTGTGGTTATGAGACTAGGGTGGACCTTCTGTTGCTTGATATGGTCGACTTTGAGGTCATCCTGGGCATGGACTGGTTATCTCCATTTCACTCCATTCTTGATTGCCATGCCAAGACTATTACTCATCGATGCCAGAATTTCCAAGATTGGAGTGGAAGGATACCTTGATTAGTACAGTTAGTCGGATCATCTCTTTTCTAAAGGCTGGACATATGGTTGAGAAGGGTTGTTTGGCTTATCTAGCTTACGTTCGGGACTCCACCGTAGAGTTTTTGACGATTGATTTGGCTCCAGGAACCCAGCCTATATCTATCCCATCGTACCGTATGGCTCCGAAAGAATTGAAGGAGTTGAAGGCGCAGCTTGTGGAGTTGTTAGCAAAGGGGTTTGTAAGACCTAGTGTATCACCTTGGGGTGCACCAGTGTTATTTGTGAAGAAGAAAGATGGGACTATGCAGATGTACATTGATTACCGCCGGTTGAACAAGGTTACCATCAAGAACAAGTGCCCGCTTCCGCGTATCGATGATTTGTTTGACCAGTTGCAGGGTGCTAGGGTGTGTTCTAAGATCGACTTGAGATCGGGGTATCATCAGTTGAAGATTCAGGACTCAGATGTTCTGAAGACTGCTTTCCGTACCAAATATGGTCATTATGAGTTTCTAGTAATGTCCTTCGGCTTGACTAATGCCCCAGCAGCGTTCATGGATTTGATGAATAGAGTGTTTATGCCTTATATTGATTCCTTTGTTATTGTCTTCATTGATGACATCTTGATTTACTCACGTAGCCCGAGGGAGCACGAGCAGCATTTGAGAGCGGTACTTCAAACATTGCGAGAATAGGAGTTATATGCTAAGTTCTCCAAATGTGAGTTTTGGCTAGAATCTGTGGCATTCTTGGGGCATGTTATATCAGGAGAGGGTATTAAAGTGGATCTCAAGAAGTTTGAGGCAGTTCAGAGTTGGCCTTATCCCACTTCGGTGACTGAGATCAGGAGTTTCTTGGGGTTAGCAGGCTATTATCGCTGGTTTGTGGAGGGGTTTTCATCCATTGCAGCACCTTTGACTAGACTGGCCCAGAAGGGTGCTCTGTTCTGTTGGTTCGATGATTGTGAGGAGAACTTCTAGAAGCTCAAGACAACTTTGACTACAACACCGATTCTAGTGTTGGTGAAGAAAGATTGTAATTGGGTAGACAAAGAGGTTGTGATACTGATACCGAAGGAATCGATCACTACCCACATATAAGGGTATCTGAGTATTTACACTTACCCTTTCACGCTGGGTCCCCTCGATCCAGTCATCATCGATTTTTTCAAGAAAGACCAGGTGACCCTCGGCCAAATTCATCCTTCTTTCTGGAGGATCATGATCTTGATCCATTTCTTTGTGAGCAAAATTGATGGGCTTCCCTTTACCCTCGACTACCTTATAAGATTGTATAGTCATCGACTTTACTGAGGCGGGCTGATAAAGCTTCAACGTCGTGCCACCAAGGTATTCACTTCGAGCATATATGAAGATAAGGATCAGGGCTGGATGGGCCGGTTTGTTCAAGTGAAGACCTCAGACCTAATCCCGGCTGAGAGTATGCCATTTCCCGAGAAATGGAATATGAACCGTGAGTGTGATGTCGTTTTTAGTTTTTGTTGTTTTTACTTCTTCATCTTTTCTTATCAATGTTTTTCTTGACACAACCGTTGCTTGGATGCCGGGTGCGATTCCCCATATCGAGAACTAGGTCAAAACCCTAGTCTCAACGTCAACATTTTCCGAGCGCTCATGGCACGATTTGTCAAAGGGTCGATGGGAAGCTCATACTCATGGTAAGCTTTCATCTTGGTCTACCAATTCGTTTGTCATTCGAGGTGACATGTTTATTCGAAGCATGAGTTTACTTATCTTCTCCCTTCGCAGGTCTTGGAAAAGATGCGGTCATGAGGCCCTCGTCTGGTGGTGAAGAAGTCTTACCCCCTGTCTCGAAGCCGTGGAAAGAAAGTAAGAGAAAAAGGAACTCGGATTCCAAGGGTCAAAAACCTAAGAAGAGGATAGTCTGTAAGCCCAAGGGAACCACAATCCCATTGACTATGGAATCGGTCATGCATCTAAGGGATGGAGAAGAAGAAGAAGAAAAAGAAGAAGGTAACTCTGGACTAGTGGCTCGTGCACGGGCTGGCACCAATATTTGTAAAGCTTTGGGACCGGTGGGGACTGATTCTATTTCACCCAGGTCCGACAAGGTTGAGGAGAAGATTACAAACCGAGTTCCCGAGCAAAGGGGGATCGAGGATATTTTACCTCGGGGCAATGAATCTGTCGAAGAGGCGGTGGATGATGGTGCAGGAACCGAGTTTGAGGTTCCCCAAGATGGAGGTGGCGCCTCGAAAGACATAATCGGGACAATAGAGATCGGCGATTCCCCTTCTTTTCCTTCATTTTCCTAGTCTATGATACACGACGCCCAAACTGTGGAGGTTTATCATGGGGAGGGAGCCCATGGAGAGGAAGATCCTTTCCATGGTTATTTTGTTGGAGTAGAAGATGCTACCGGTCCAAGTGATCTTCAAAAAAGAGCTCGGGCAAGGCGGGGATTCCTCGTATATTCAACGAAGCTCAGCAGGCCCTGAATCGGGTAAGTTAGCTTTCTCTCTGTCAACTTTCATACTTGTATTTTTCTTCTTTTGTATAACTCCTTTTTATTTTTTATAGGCTTCTGCACTCTATCACGAGGCATTTTTCCGATCCCGAGGGTAGCTAAGCCAGTCTGAAGCTGAAATTCGAGGGCTTACTGAGGAGAGAGATACCTTCAAGCTTCTTAGTGAGAAGAGGGAAGGAGAACCAAGAGGACTTCGAGCCGAGCTAGAAGAAACTCAGAAAGAACAAACCAATTTGTCCGAGTAGCTCAAAAGAGTCTTTGAAGTTAATAAGACTAATTTGGGTGTGAAGGCTAACAATTCGGTCCCGCAGGTTCAGAAAAAGCTCGATATGATTGGGCAGCTTCGTACTGAGGTGGACGCAGTGAAAGCGGAGGCCGAGGAGTGGAAAAAGAACATGGACCGCCTTGCTTATGAAAAAGAGGCTGCCCGGGCTCAACTGGCCTGAGTCGAGGCCCAACTCCGAAGCTCGAAAGAGAGAGCCTTGATGCAAGCTAAGAATATCGAGGACTTCCAGTCTCGGTTGGGCTCAGTGACTGCTGATCGAGAGAGATTAGCCTCGGTACTGGCAGCTGCCAAATAAGAGGCCGAAATAGTCATGGCTAATGCTGATGCAATGGTGGCTGTTTACCGGTCCGATGCTAAAGCCGCTCAGGTTCGAGCTGAAGAGTTTGTTGAGGCTGCTCAAGCTCGAGCAAATTGGGTTGTCGAGCATGCTAAATGCCAATCTTGGAGGGAGATCTAGAGGAGATACACGCTCGTGGCTTCGATCTTACAGTCAAGATCGAGAATGCAAAAGAGCTTGAAGTCGAAGCCAGAGTGTTGGCCTTTCTCGATGATAATGATACCGGGAGTATGAGCGGTTCTGAGAGTGAAGGAGGCCTCGAGGGTGAAGATGCTACTCTTGGAGAGGACTAAGTCCTTTTAGTATTTTTCTTCTTTCTTTTAAGACCGTTTTGGTCTTTTGCAGAAAAACTTGATCGGGCCATGGTGCTCTTGTAAATGATTTCTAGTATATATAAAACTTTCTTTCTTTTATGGCTTCTGAATCTTTTGCCTTTCTTGTTATTTTATACAAAAGCCAAAAAGTGCCTTAGCATGGGATAACTACTTGAAGGTCCGAGTGAATGTTCGAACTCGACCTTTCTTATAAGTAGTCCCCGAGTGAATGTTCGAACTCAAACTAAGATGGCTTTTAGACTTGACGAATAGAGTTCAAGTGAAATGATTTGCTGGAATTCGATATAAGGTAGCATTTAGGCTTTTCGGTCGAGTGAAAGTGATTTCTCGAACTCAAACTAAGATAGCCCTTTAGGCTTTACGATCGAGTAAGAGTGATTTCTCGAACTCGAACTAAGGTAACCCTAAGATGTTTTAGTCGAGTGAGAGTGATTTCTTAAACTCGAACTAAGGTAGCCCTTAGGCTTTATGGTTGAGTGAGTCTTTGCTCGAACTCGAATTAATGTAGCCCTTAGGCTTTACGATCGAGTGAGAATGATTTCTCAAACTCGAGTTAAGGTAGCCCTTAGGCTTTTCAGTCGAGTGAGTGTTTGCTCGAACTCGAATTAAGGTAGCCCTTAGGTTTTATGGTCGAGTGAGTGTTTGCTCGAACTCGAATTAATGTAGCCCTTAGGCTTTATGGTCGAATGAGAGTTTTCTCGAACTCAAATTAATATAGCCCTTAGGCCTTATAGCCGAGTGAGAATGATTTCTCGGACTCGAATTAAGGTAGCCCTTAGGCTTTTCAGTCGAATGAGAATGATTTCTCGAACTCGAATTAAGGTAGCCCTTAGGCTTTATGGTCGAGTGAGTGTTTGCTCGAACTCGAATTAATGTAGCCCTTAGGCTTTATGGTCGAGTGAGTGTTTGCTCGAACTAGAATTAATGTAGCCCTTAGGCTTTATGGTCGAATGAGTGTTTGCTCGAACTCGAATTAATGTAGCCCTTAGGCTTTATAATCCAGTGAGAATGATTTCTCGAACTCGAATTAAGGTAGCCCTTAGGCTTTATGGTCGAGTGAGTGTTTGCTCGAACTCGAATTAATGTAGCCCTTAGGCTTTATGGTCGAGTGAGTGTTTTCTCGAACTCGAGTTAATGTGGCCCTTAGGCTTTTTAGTCTAGTGAGAATGATTTCTCGAACTCGAGTTAAGGTATCCCTTAGGCTTTTCAGTCGAGTGAGAATGATTTCTCGAACTCGAATTAATAGATCGAGAATATGAAGTAGAAGAATCTTTCTGAGATATGAGATATAGGTAAAGAAGAAATTTCTTTTTATAAGTCATTATACATGCGCTCATGTTTTGTGGCAGGGCTCGAGCATGCTAGCCCTTACAAATTTTTCCTATCGAGACCCTGTTGCCATGAAGTAATTTCCTTGTATAGAACTTGATATATCCAAGGGTAATGCCCCCCAGTATTCGAGGTGGATTGTAAATCGGCTTCGGATACTGTTGAATTGTTCTAAGTTAGCACGATCAATAGTTGCCTCATTAAAAACCTCGCCGAAAAACCCATTTGGGACAAAACCGGTCTAAGGAAAAAAGAGTGCAATACGCGCTTTCATACGTAAAGGCTTCGAGTTGAAGAATCCATCCCTGTTTCTGATCGGACACCTGCAAGGGTTAATATTGAAATACGAATGGACATAGGAGGGTCATACCTTAGCAATATTATCATTTTAGGTGTGATATGTTCCAATTTCTCGGTAGCTGTTTGCCGTTTATCACACCGAGCATGTAGGATCCTTTTCCGACGATTTCGAGAACCTGATACGGTCTTTCCATGTTCGGACCCAGTTTTCCTTCATTTAGATTTCGGGTGTTGAGGGTGATTTTCCTTAGCACCAAGTCCCTAATTTTAAAGTGTTTAAGATTGATTCTTCGATTATAGTACCTTTCGATCTGCTTTTTTTGGGCGGCCAATCGGACGAGAACGGCTTCTCATTTTTCGTCCAATAATTCTAGGCTCGTATTCATGATCTCGTTATTCGACTCATTTGTCTCATATCGAAATTTGATGCTAGGTTTTTCGACCTCAACCAGGATAAGAACTTCAGCACCATAAACTAACGAGAATGGTGTTTCTCCGGTACTGGATTTTGATGTTGTGCGGTATGCCCGTAGGACCCCAAGTAGTATTTCTCTCAATTTTCCTTTAGCATCGGTTAATCTTTTCTTAAGATTTTGGATGATGGTTGTGTTGGTCGATTCGGCTTGTCCATTCCCGCTGGGATGATAAGGTGTTGATAGGATCCTTTTGATTTTGTGATGCTCAAGAAATTTAGTTACTTTGCTGCCGATGAATTGCTTTCCATTATCACATACAATCTCGGATGGAATCCCGAATCGACATATGATGTGGTCCCAAACGAAGTCTATCACTTCCTTTTCTCTGACTTTCTCGAAAGCCTGTGCTTCAACCCATTTAGAGAAATAATCAGTCATAAACAAAATAAACTGAGCCTTACCTGGGGCCAATGGGAGGGGGCCAACGATGTACATTCCCCATTTCATGAAAGGCCATGGAGATAGGACTGAGTGAATAAGTTCCCAGGGTTGACGAATCATGGGCGTATTCCTTTGGCATTTGTCGTATTTCGAACGAACTGCCTTGTATCCTTGTCCATATCGATCCAATAATATCCTGCTCTGATTACTTTGTGGACCAACGAATCGGCATCGAAATGATTTCCCTCGTGAATCTCACATAGGATGTAATCGGTATCTACCGGTTCCAAACATATTTCTAGTGGTCCATCTAACGTCCTGCTAAATAGAGTTTCGTCTTTAGACAAGGTGAATCGTGCTGCTTTGTGCGCATAGCCCTCGATTCCTTTGGATCTGATGGAAGATTCACGTTTTTGAAGTGCTCTATATATTTGTTTCTCCAATCCTAGTTTAAACTTGTGGAGTTTATCTAGATGTCCTTCTTCGATCACCGATCTTATGAGTTGTACGACAGTCCCCGAGTTGAGTTCGTCATCCTCGACCGACGAACCTAAGTTTGCAAGAGCGTCGGCCTCGCTGTTCTCTTCTCGAGGTACATGTTGCAAAGTCCATTCCTTAAATCGATGTAGAGTCACCTGTAATTTATCCAAGTACCTCTGCATTCGATCTTTTTGGACTTTAAATGTCCCATTAACTTGGTTTACCACGAGGAGGGAATCACACTTAGCCTCTATGACCTCAGCTCCCAAGCTTCTAGCTAGTTCGAGACCTACAATCACGACCTCATACTCAACCTCATTGTTATTCAATTTTGTAGTTCTGATAGACTGTCTAACTATATTACCTACGGGTGATTTTAGTACGATGCCCAGTTTGGACCCCTTCACGTTCGAGGCACCGTCCGTAAAGAGGGTCCAGACTCCCGAAGAGGTACTCGATTTTATCAGTAGTTCCTTTTCAATCTCAGGTATGAAGGCCGGTGTAAAGTCAGCCACGAAGTCCGCTAAGATTTGATATTTGATAGTGGTTCAGGGTCGATACTCGATGTCGTACCCGCTGATTTCTATGGCCCATTTGGCCAATCAACCTGAAAGCTCGGGTTTGTGCAAAATATTTCGAAGAGGATAAGTTGTTACAACATGTATCGGATGGCACTGGAAATATGATTTTAGTTTCCTAGATGTGCTTATTAAAGCAAGTGCTAATTTTTCTAAGTGTGGATATCTAGTATCGGCCTCGCCTAAAGTTCGACGGACATAATAAATAAGGAATTGCGTACCTCATTCTTCTCGAACCAGAACTCCACTCACCGCTATCTCCGAGACAACTAAGTACAGGTAAAGCTGTTCGTCCACTTTCGGGGTATGAAGCAGCGGCGGGCTCGATAAATACCGCTTTAGTTCTTCCAAAGCATGCTGACATTCCGGAGTCCATGTAGAGTTTCTTTTCTTCTTAAGCAGTGAGAAAGATCGGTGGCTCCTATTTGAGGATCTCGAAATGAATCGTCCTAGGGCGACTATCCGTCACGTTAGCCTCTGTACGACCTTTACATTATCTACTAGCGTGATGTCCTTGAATGCTTTGATTTTATCGGGGTTGATCTCAATTCCTCGATTCGACACCATGACACCAAGAACATTTCCCAAGCCAACCCCGAATGCACATTATTCGGGGTTGAGCTTCATAGTGTACTCCCTCAGTGTGTCAAAAGTTTCCTAGAAATGCTTTAAATGGTCCTCTGCTCACAGGGACGTAACTAATATGTCATCAATATGATTTTCCTATTTGCTTTTTGAACATTCGGTTTACTAAGCATTGATAAGTTGCACCAGCATTATTTAGACCGAAGGGCATCACTTTATAACAGTAGGTACCGTACTTAGTGATAAATGATGTCTTTTCGTGATACTCCGGGTTCATCTGTATCTGGTTGTACCCGGAGTAGGCATCGAGAAAAATGACAGTCTCGTTGTCGGCCGTGGCATCGATCATACAATCGATATTAGGCAAAGGAAAAGAATCCTTGGGGCATGCTTTATTCATGTCTTTATAATCTATACACATTCTAAATTTGTTTCCCTTCTTAGGGACTATTACCACATTAGCTAGCCATTCGGGATATTTTACTTCTTGAATGGATCCTATTTTAAGAAGTTTGGTTACCTCATCCTTGATGAAGGCATGTTTGACCTCGGACTGGGGCCTTCTTTTTTGCTTGATCGGATGGAATTTCGGATCCAAGCTTAGTTTATGAGTGGCTATTTCCGGTGGGATGCCTGTCATGTCAAGGTGGGACCAAGCGAAACAATTCATGTTAGCTATAAGAAATTGAATAAGCTTTTTCCTGAGCTCGGGATCTAACCCTGTGCCCAGGTATACTTTCGCTCGGGCAAATGTTCGATTAGCGTGATTTGCTCCAGCTTATCAACCATTGATTTGTAGTGTAAGAATCATCGGGGACCATAAACTATCGAGGGATCCCATAATCATCATCTTCGCCAGTCTCCTGTTTCTCGAGTTGGGTCGAGTCTGACGTTTGTGATTGCTTGTCCCGTTTTTCCTTCAAATCCGATCCCTTTGTCAATGATAATGATGATATCAGAATCACTTCATCGATGGCGAACATTTCTTTTGCGGCCGATTGCTCCCCATAGACCGTTTTGATTCCCTCCGATGTTGGGAATTTTAGAACCTGGTGAAGGGTCAAGGGCACTGCTCTCATGTTGTGGATCCATGGCCTCCTGAACAGGGTGTTATATCTCATATCGCCCTCGATCATGTGGAACTTCGTTTCTTGGATGGTCCCAGCTACATTTATTGGAAAACTTATCTCGCCCTTAGTAGTTTCACATGCCATATTGAATCCGTTTAGTATCAGGGTTGAGGGCATGACCTGGTCCTGCAGACCGAGTTGCTCTACGACCCTCGATCGAATGATGTTGGCCGAACTACCTGGATCAATTAACACACGCTTAACTTGAATTTTATTCATAACCTGGATCAATCGTTATAGGGTTGTATGATTCCTTCCGCATCTTCGTCACTAAAGGACAAGGTTCCTTTAGGTGTGTAATCCTGAGTCCGAGACCGCTTCTCTCTTACAATCGACATCTTAGTGCGTTTAAGCGCCGACCCCTGGGAGATATTAATCCCTCTGATGATCATGTGGATGACGTGTTGTGGCTGTTCTTGTTTATTTTGTCTATTAAAATCTTTGTTTTTGAAATGGTTTTTGGCCCGGTCGCTTAAATATTCTCGAAGGTGCCCTACACTGAATAACCGAGCTACCTCCTCTCTCAACTGCATGTAGTCTTCGGTTCTGTGGCCATGGGTGCTATGATACTTGCAAATTTGATTAGGATTTCTCTGGACTGGATCGGACTGAAGAGGTCGAGGCCACTTAGTATCTTTGATACGTCCGATAGCCGACACGATGGTGGATGCATCGATGTTGAAGTTATATTCTGATAACCTTGGTGCTTCCTTAGGTCCGGTATGCCTGTCGAACCCATTCTTGTTTATCAGCAGTCGAGATCCTTGGCCTCGATCGCTTCTCCTTTCGCCTCGTATGGGGTTGCGTACAGGTTCGCTGCCCCTACGATCTCCGTTATACGGCCGGTATCGGTCTTTGTTCGACCTTGGTTCTCGGTCGATGTCTCTTTTAATAACGGACCTGGAACCTAACTGGTTGTCTTTGACTCTAATCTTTGATTGATATCGATTGTGTACATCGGCCCAAGTAACAGCCGGGTACTCGATCAAGTTCTGCTTCAACTGTCGTGAAGTCATCGAGCTTCGTTCATCCAGTCCTTGAGTGAAAGCTTGAACAGCCCAATCGTCTATGACAGNTCTAATCTTTGATTGATATCGATTGTGTACATCAGCCCAAGTAATAGCCAGGTACTCGATCAAGTTCTGCTTCAACTGTCGTGAAGTCATCGAGCTTCGTTCTTCCAGTCCTTGAGTGAAAGTTTGAACAGCCCAATCGTCTATGACATGTGGTAGATCCATTCGTTCCATCAGGAAACGAGATATGAACTCTCTTAGCATCTCGTTATCTTTTTTCCTTACCTTGAAAAGGTAGGACTTCCTGGTTTCGACCTTTATGGCTCCGGCATGTGCTTTTACAAAGGAATCTGCAAGCATAGCAAAAGAATCGATAGAGTTAGGTGGTAAATTATGATACCATACAATTACGCCCTTTGATAGGGTTTCACCGAACTTCTTTAATAATACGGATTCGACCTCGTCATCTTCTAGGTCGTTCCCTTTAATGGCACAAGTGTAAGAGGTGATATGTTCGTTGAGGTCGGTCGTTCCATTATATTTAGGAATTTCGGGCATGTGGAACTTCTAGGGGATCGGTTTGGGAGCCGCGCTCGGGGGAAAGACTTTTGTATGAAGTTTTTGGAATCTAAGCCCTTCAATACCAGTGATGCCCCCGGGATCTGATCAACCCTGGAGTTATAAGTTTCTACTTTTTTGTCATTTACTTCAATCCTCTTTTCTCCCGACTCAATTGTTATTCCGGCCCCGAGGAAGACATCACTACCCAGGTGGAAGGGTTTCTGAGTGTTTACACTTACCCTTTCACGCTGGGCCCCCTCGATCCTATTATTGTCGATTTCTATCGCAAGTATCAAATAACCCTAGGTCAAATCCATCCCTCCTTTTGGCGGATTGTTATTCTGCTCCGATATTTCATGAGCAAAGTCGAAGGGATGCTTTTCACCCTCGACCACCTCATCAGGTTGTACATCCCCCGCCTCTATCAAGGCGGGTTAATAAAATTTGAGTGTCGGGCTACCAAGGTGTTGTTATCGAGCAAAGATGATGACAAGGACCGAGGCTGGATGGGCCGGTTCATTCGAGTAAGGTCTTCTGACCTAATCCTAGCTGAGAAGATGCCATTTTTCGAGAAATGGAATATGAAGCGTAAGTACAATCCCATTGTTAGCTCATATTTATTGTTTTGCTCATTTGCCTCTTCTCATCGATATCCTTTTCCGTGATCTTGCGGTCGCTTGGATGCCCGGTGCAATTCCTAACCTTGAGAGCTGGGTTCGGGACCTGGCCTCGACCTCTACGTACGCCGAGCATTCATGGCGTGATTTATCAAAAGGCCGATGGGAGGCCAAAAATTATGGTAAGCCCCTTTTCCACGTCTTTGATGAATTTATTAAAGCATTTCTTACTTAATTTCCTTTCATACAGGCCTTGGCAAAGATGCTGTCATGAGGCCCCTATCTAGTGAGAAGGAGACTTCGATCCTTGCACCAAAACCCGCGAAGGACAAAAAGAATAAAAAGACCTCAACCTCCAAGGATCCAGAACCTAATAAGAAGAAGGCTCAAAAGCCGAAGAAAAACATCATCCTTCTGACCGAAGACTATATTCGGCGTCTAAGGGAGGAAGACAAAAAAAGGAGGAAGTAAAGAAGAGGAAGAAGACGACTCCGGGCTGGTGGCACGAGTGGGAATGAGCACCGAGGCCCCAAAGGCCACTGAATCGGTGAAGGCTGCAAAGACTCCATCTCGAGATGAGGGGCTCTCTGGAAGAGACTTGGGTGAAGTCCCCGAGTCATCGAGGATTGAAGATGCCTCCCACCATAATGAGCCAACGGTAGGTATGGCTGTAGGGGCTGGTCTCGAGGCCCCTCGATATGGAGAGAACGCCCCAAGTGATCCACTTGGGGCAATAGAAATTGGAGACTCCCCGCTGCTACCCTTGTTTTCTGAGGATATGATTCAAGAGGCTCGGGTCTTGAAGACCCCCTCAATCGAAGGAGCCCACGGAAGGGAGGACCCCATCCATGATTACTTTACTAGGGTCGAAGATGCTACCAGCCTAAGCGACTTGAGGGTCTCGAGGAATGACTCGGGCAAGGCATCGATCCTTTTCAATGAAGCGCAACAAGCTCTGAATCGGGTAAGCCTTAACTCCCTTTATTAGTATTACCCTTGTGTTCATTTTTCTCTTCCTCTCTAACTTCATTTCTCTTTTCTGCATAGGCCTCGGCGCTTCATCGGGAAGCATTTTCTCGGTCTCGTTCTGAGTTGAGTTGGTACGAGGCAGACATTCAAAGGCTTAACGAGGAGAGGAATGCCCTCAACCTTCTCGGTGGGCAAAAAGAAAAAACGATCAAGGACCTATGAGCCAAGTTAGCCACGGCTCACAAAGATCAGACCGACCTGATCCAGCAGGTAATGAAAATCTTAAAATCTCATGGGCTCGATTCGGGAACGGTGGCTAACATTTAAATCTCACACCTGCAGTAGAAAGTCAAGAGGATCGAGCAGTTTTGTGAGGAGGTCAACATAATGAAGGAGACCTTGGGATGGAAAGAAGGTATGGACCGCTTTGCTGCAGAAAAAGAAACTGCTCGAGCCGAATTGTCATCGGTCGAAAGTCAGCTTCAAAGCATGAAGAAGAAGAGCTCGGCTCAGGCAAAGAAAATAGAGGAGCTCGAGGCTCGGTTGGCTTCCGAACTTGCAAATGCCAAATCTGAAGCTGAAAAGGCAAAGGCCGAGGCAGATGGGATCGTGGCCGTCTACTAGGTCGATGCTGAAGCCGCTCAAGTCTAAGCGAGGGAGGCAGCCGAGACTACTCAAACTCGAGCACATTGGATTGCTGAACTCGCTAAATGCCAATCCCAGAGGGAAACCCTCAAGGAGATCCACGCTCGAGGTTTCGATCTTACCAACGAGATAATAAAGGATAGAGAGCATGAAGCTGATGCTGGAGCACTTGCCTCTTCCGATGATGATGATGATGATGGCAGCAACCTGGATGGAGAAGAAGCTGCCCCTGAGGAAAATTAGGAATCTTAGGCTTTTTCTTTTTTGATTTTTCTGTGTGGGACCCTGATCAGTCCTTGTAAATATCTTTGTATATATAAAAGATATTTTTTCTGTTTCATTCATACTTTATGAAAATTTTGCTCATAAGTTCTTAGGCAACTTGATCGAAGTCGGACTAGTGTAGTCGTAATCGAGTGAGTACTTTCTCGAACTCGGAGTATGGTAACCCTTAGGTTTTAATTGAGCGAGGATGATTTCTCGAACTCAAAAATAAAATGTCCCTTTAGGCTCTTGAAATAGGCTGATACGGCCATAGTAAAAAGAATGGCATTCTTCCCTTTTCGGCTTGAAAAGTTTATTGTTTAATCATATAAAATCTGCTGTACCTTAGCATTAAATAAGGGATTTGCTTGAGAGTTCGAACGATTTCGTACCCATTAGGGTTTTCAAGGGTCGATATTATCGAGACCCTTTGTTTCGTAGTGCCTTAGCATAAAATAAAGAATCTGTTCGAGAGTTCGAGCGACTTTGTACCCATTAGGGTTTTTGAGGGTCGATATTATCGAGACCCTTAGTAATTTAGCTGAGGGTAGCCTTTTTTACTGGTTTATGAAAATATTCGAAGGCCTATTTTATAACGGAAATCGGACGTCTCCAAACCGTGTTAATTTGGCTGTAACCTTTAGCTTGGGATTCACCTTTTGGGCTTGTTCCCTTGTTATACTTCAAACTTGTTCGAAGTATCAGTCCCCAAGTGGAGTGTCCGTGGCCTATAAAATCGAGGGTTTCCTTTTTAAGGTCTTATGATCTCAAGGTTTTAGTAATTCGATCATGTCGATTTTTTGGATGGCAGTCCCCGAGTGCGGGGTCAATTGTTCAAACTTTAGTTGTGACCGACCCTTAAGCCAGTTTTCACAATAGATCACAAGCACGACATTGTANGATGACTCCGGGCTGGTGGCACGAGTGGGAATGAGCACCGAGGCCCCAAAGGCCACTGAATCGGTGAAGGCTGCAAAGACTCCATCTCGAGATGAGGGGCTCTCTGGAAGAGACTTGGGTGAAGTCCCCGAGTCATCGAGGATTGAAGATGCCTCCCACCATAATGAGCCAACGGTAGGTATGGCTGTAGGGGCTGGTCTCGAGGCCCCTCGATATGGAGAGAACGCCCCAAGTGATCCACTTGGGGCAATAGAAATTGGAGACTCCCCGCTGCTACCCTTGTTTTCTGAGGATATGATTCAAGAGGCTCGGGTCTTGAAGACCCCCTCAATCGAAGGAGCCCACGGAAGGGAGGACCCCATCCATGATTACTTTACTAGGGTCGAAGATGCTACCAGCCTAAGCGACTTGAGGGTCTCGAGGAATGACTCGGGCAAGGCATCGATCCTTTTCAATGAAGCGCAACAAGCTCTGAATCGGGTAAGCCTTAACTCCCTTTATTAGTATTACCCTTGTGTTCATTTTTCTCTTCCTCTCTAACTTCATTTCTCTTTTCTGCATAGGCCTCGGCGCTTCATCGGGAAGCATTTTCTCGGTCTCGTTCTGAGTTGAGTTGGTACGAGGCAGACATTCAAAGGCTTAACGAGGAGAGGAATGCCCTCAACCTTCTCGGTGGGCAAAAAGAAAAAAAGATCAAGGACCTATGAGCCAAGTTAGCCACGGCTCACAAAGATCAGACCGACCTGATCCAGCAGGTAATGAAAATCTTAAAATCTCATGGGCTCGATTCGGGAACGGTGGCTAACATTTAAATCTCACACCTGCAGTAGAAAGTCAAGAGGATCGAGCAGTTTTGTGAGGAGGTCAACATAATGAAGGAGACCTTGGGATGGAAAGAAGGTATGGACCGCTTTGCTGCAGAAAAAGAAACTGCTCGAGCCGAATTGTCATCGGTCGAAAGTCAGCTTCAAAGCATGAAGAAGAAGAGCTCGGCTCAGGCAAAGAAAATAGAGGAGCTCGAGGCTCGGTTGGCTTCCGAACTTGCAAATGCCAAATCTGAAGCTGAAAAGGCAAAGGCCGAGGCAGATGGGATCGTGGCCGTCTACTAGGTCGATGCTGAAGCCGCTCAAGTCTAAGCGAGGGAGGCAGCCGAGACTACTCAAACTCGAGCACATTGGATTGCTGAACTCGCTAAATGCCAATCCCAGAGGGAAACCCTCAAGGAGATCCACGCTCGAGGTTTCGATCTTACCAACGAGATAATAAAGGATAGAGAGCATGAAGCTGATGCTGGAGCACTTGCCTCTTCCGATGATGATGATGATGATGGCAGCAACCTGGATGGAGAAGAAGCTGCCCCTGAGGAAAATTAGGAATCTTAGGCTTTTTCTTTTTTGATTTTTCTGTGTGGGACCCTGATCAGTCCTTGTAAATATCTTTGTATATATAAAAGATATTTTTTCTGTTTCATTCATACTTTATGAAAATTTTGCTCATAAGTTCTTAGGCAACTTGATCGAAGTCGGACTAGTGTAGTCGTAATCGAGTGAGTACTTTCTCGAACTCGGAGTATGGTAACCCTTAGGTTTTAATTGAGCGAGGATGATTTCTCGAACTCAAAAATAAAATGTCCCTTTAGGCTCTTGAAATAGGCTGATACGGCCATAGTAAAAAGAATGGCATTCTTCCCTTTTCGGCTTGAAAAGTTTATTGTTTAATCATATAAAATCTGCTGTACCTTAGCATTAAATAAGGGATTTGCTTGAGAGTTCGAACGATTTCGTACCCATTAGGGTTTTCAAGGGTCGATATTATCGAGACCCTTTGTTTCGTAGTGCCTTAGCATAAAATAAAGAATCTGTTCGAGAGTTCGAGCGACTTTGTACCCATTAGGGTTTTTGAGGGTCGATATTATCGAGACCCTTAGTAATTTAGCTGAGGGTAGCCTTTTTTACTGGTTTATGAAAATATTCGAAGGCCTATTTTATAACGGAAATCGGACGTCTCCAAACCGTGTTAATTTGGCTGTAACCTTTAGCTTGGGATTCACCTTTTGGGCTTGTTCCCTTGTTATACTTCAAACTTGTTCGAAGTATCAGTCCCCAAGTGGAGTGTCCGTGGCCTATAAAATCGAGGGTTTCCTTTTTAAGGTCTTATGATCTCAAGGTTTTAGTAATTCGATCATGTCGATTTTTTGGATGGCAGTCCCCGAGTGCGGGGTCAATTGTTCAAACTTTAGTTGTGACCGACCCTTAAGCCAGTTTTCACAATAGATCACAAGCACGACATTGTAAAGTAAAAATTTGTCTAAGGCATGAAATATCTGGAAAGGAAAAATATGTTTTTTCAATAGATTAACATGCGTACATGTTTGCCATTAGGGCTCGAGTAATCTACATGGGCATGGTTCGTTCTACCGTTTGATCCTTACAAAATCTACCTATCGAGACCCTGTCGGCACGAAGTATTTTCCTTGTAACTACCCGAGTGTGATGCCCTCCAGTATTCGAGATTGATTGTAAAGGAGCCTCGGATACTGTTGAATTGATCTAAGTTAGCACGAACAATGGTTGCCTCGTTAAAAACCTCACCGGAAAAACCCATTTGGGGCAAAAACCGGTCTAAGGAAAAAAGAGTGCAACGCGTGCTTTCAGACCTAAGGACTTTACGTTTGAAGAATCCTTTGATGTCTTCTATTAAACATCTGCAAATGTTTAGTATAAAATATAAGGAAAAGTGGAGAAGGTTATACCTTAGCAGTAATATTGTTTGAGGAGTGATATTTTCCAATTGTTTGGTAATTGTTCGCTGTTCATCGTGCCAAGTTTGTAGGATCCCTTTCTGATGATATCGAGGACCTGATACGGTCCCTCCCAGTTCGGGCCAAGTTTTCTATCATTTGGGTCTCGAGTATTGAGGGTGACCTTCCTCAGAACCAAGTCCCCGATTTTAAAGTGTCGAAGATTAGCTCTTCGATTATAGTACCTTTGGATCTGTTGTTTCTGTGAGGACATTCGAACGAGGGCGGCTTCTCATTTTTCATCTAGCAATTCGAGGCTTGTATTCATATCCTCGTGATTTGACTCTTCCGTTGCATATCGAAACCTGACACTGGGTTCCCTGACTTCAACGAGGATCAGAGCTTCGACGCCATATACTAAAGAGAATGGTGTTTCCCCTGTACTGGATTTTGGCATTGTTCGATACGTCCAAAGGACTTCGGGCAATATTTCTCTCCATTTTCCCTCAGCATCGTTCAATCTTTTCTTTAGATTTTGAATGATAGTCTTATTTTTCGATTCAGCCTGTCCGTTCCCACTAGGATGATATGGCGTTGACAAGATCCTTTTTAATTAGTGATCTTCGAGAAACTTTGTCACTTTGCTGCCGACGAATTGCTTTCCATTGTCATATACGATCTCGTCAGGCATCCCGAATCGGCATGTAATGTGGTCCCAGATGAATTTTATGACTTCTTTCTCTCTAATTTTCTCGAAAGCTTGTGCTTCAACTCACTTAGAGAAATAGTCAATCATAAACAAAATAAATTTAGCTTTACCTAGGGCCGATGGTAGAGGGACGACGATATCCATTCGCCATTTAATGAATGTCCATTGGGATAAGACTGAGTGGAGTTTCTCTCTGGGTTGGTGAATCACCGGTGCATACCTTTGGCATTTGTTGAACTTTCGAACAAACTCTTTTGTATCCTTTTCCATGTTGGCCCAATAGTATCCTGCTCTGATGACTTTCTGAACCAATGATTCGACACCGAAATGATTTCCGTAGGTGCCCTCATGGATTTCTCATAGGACGTAGTTGGTATCTATTGGTCCCAAACATATTTCTAATGATCCATCGAACATCCTTCTATATAGTGTTCCATCTTCGGACAATGTGAATTATGCGGCCTTCGTACGTAGAGTCCTCGATTCCTTAGGATCCGATAGAAGCTTCCCATTCTTTAGGTACTCGATATATTTGTTCCTCCAATCCTAGGTCAGACTTGTGGAGTTGATTTCGGCGTGGCCTTTTTCGATTACTGACCTTGAAAGTTGTACGACGGTCCCCGAGCTTACCTCGTTATCTTCGACTGATGAACCAAAATTTGCAAGGGCATCGGCCTCGCTGTTTTGTTCTCGAGGCACATGCTGTAGGGTCCATTCTTTAAACCGATGTAGAGTCACATGTAATTTGTCTAAGTACCTCTGCATTCGATCTTCTCGAAACTCGAAGGTTCTGTTGACTTAGTTTACCACAAGAAGGGAGTCACATTTGGCCTCGATGACCTCTGCTCCCAAACCTCGATGAGACCAGAGTGTGATTAACAGCTTTGGTGTCCCTTGGGCCTCTGAGCAGTAGAGGATTGTTCTCGGGCCTATCGTAGGTCTAACATAGTCTCTTAGCTCGAGACCTGCAATCACGGCCTCATACTCGGCCTCATTGTTCGTTAACTTGGAAGTTTTGATAGCTTGTCTAATTGTATTACCTGTGGGTGGCTTCAAAATGATGCCTAGCCCGGACCCATTCACGTTCGAAGCGCCATTTGTGAAGAGGGTCCACACCCCCAATGATGTACCCGACTTTAATAATAGTTCCTTTTCGACCTCGGGAATGAGGGCTAGCGTAAAGTCGGACATGAAGTCCGCTAAGATTTGATACTTGATGGTCATTCTGGGTCGATACTCGATATCGTACCCACTAATCTCGACGGCCCATTTTGCCAATCGGCCCGAAAGTTCGGTCTTATGCAAAATATTGCAAAGGGGATAAGTAGTCACCACACAGATCGGGTGACACTAAAAATATGGTTTTAATTTCCTAGAGGCACTTATTAGGGCAAACACTAATTTTTCTAAGTATAGGTACCGGGTCTCGGCCTCACCTAAAGTTTGACTAACATAGTAAACAGAACATTGCGTACCCTGCTCTTCTCGAACTAGGAGCCCACTTACCGCGATTTTCGAGACTGCTAAGTACAAGTAGAGTCGCTCGTCCGCTTTCGGAGTATGAAGCAGTGGCGGGTTCGAGAGGTACCGCTTTAATTCTTCCAATTCTTGATGGCATTCCGGGGTCCATGCAAAATTGTTCTTCTTTTTGAGCAGTGAGAAGAACCTATGACTTCTATCTGAAGACCTCGAGATAAATCGGCCTAGGGCGGCTATGCGCCTTGTTAATCTTTGTACGGCCTTAACATTGTCCACGACTGTGATGTCTTCGATTTTCTTGATCTTATCGGGGTTGATTTCGATCCCACGATTTAATACCATGAAGCCGAGGAACTTGCCTGAGCCGACCCGAATGCACATTTCTCCGGGTTGAGTTTCATATTATATTTCCTTAGTATTTCGAAAGTCTCATGCAAAAGTGTCAAATGGTCCTCCGCTCGCAGGGACTTAACTAGCATATCATCAATATAAACCTCCATTGATTTACCTATTTGTTCTTCGAACATACGATTTACTAAGCGTTGATAAGTGCCACCAGCATGTTTTAGTCCAAACGGCATTACATTATAACAATAGGTGTCGTACTTAGTGATGAACGAAGTCTTTTCCTGATCCTCCGGGTTCATTTGGATTTGATTATACCCGGAGTAGGCATCGATAAAACTAAGGATCTCGTGGACGGCCATGGTATCGATTATGCGATCGATATTAAGCAGAGGAAAAGAGTCTTTAGGACATGCTTTGTTTAAATCTTTATAGTCTACGCAAATTCTAAGTTTATTTCCCTTTTTAGGGACTACGACTACGTTTGCTAACCATTCGGGATATTTTACTTCCCGAATGGATCCTATTTTGAGAAGTTTGGCTACCTCGTCCTTGATGAATGCATGTTTTACCTCGGACTGGGCCTTCGCTTTATTTTTACCGGGCGAAACTTCGGGTCCAAGCTCAGTCGATGTGTAGTGATCTGCGGCTGGGTCCCTGTCATATCTAGGTGGGACCAAGAAAAAGAATCCATGTTATTGATAAGAAATGTAATGAGGTTTTCCTTGATCTCGGGGGTTAACCCTGTGCCCAGGTATACCTTTCGATCGGGTAGATGATCGATCAGTATGACTTGCTCCATCTCTTTGATTGTCGATTTGGTGGCGTCGAAATCCTCGGGATTATGAAGGATCGAGGGATCCAGTAGTCATCGTCCTCGTCCGTTCCCTGCTTCTCCGACTGAGTCGAGGCTGGCGGTTGTGGTTGCTATTTAGCTTCTTGTATTCCTTTGTACTCTGATCCCTTTGTTGACGAAAGCGCCGATACCGATGTTACTTCGTCGATCGCAAACATTTCTTTGGCAACATGCTATTCCCCATACATCATTCTTACTCTATCCGGTGTTGGGAACTTCAGCATTTGGTTAAGGGTTGAGGGGACCGCCATCGTGTTGTGAATCCAGGGTCTTCTAAGCAGTGCATTGTATCTCATATCACCCTCAATCACATGGAACTTTGTTTCTTGAATAGTTCCGGTTACATTTACTAGTTGTATAATTTCACCTTTAGTTGTTTCACTCACCATGTTGAAGCCATTGAGAATTCGAGATGCGGGTACGATCTGACCTTGTAGGCCGAGCTGCTCCACGACCCTCGATCGATAATATTGGCTGAGCTTCCTGGATCAATTAAAACATGTTTAACCTGAATTTTATTCATAAAGATAGAGATTACCAAAGCATCATTGTGGGGTTGTGAGACCCCTTCTTCTTCATCATCATTGAATTTTAAAGTGCCTTCTGGCACATAGTCTCGAGTTCGTTTTTCCCCGGTGATTGATACTTTAGTGCGTTTGAACATGGGCCCTTGTAGAATATCGACCCCAGCAACGATCATGTGAATCACGTGTTGTGGTTCTTCCTGCTCATTTTTCCTGTTTGCATCTCTGTCTCTGTAATGGTTTTTAGCTCGGTCGCCCAAGAATTCTCGAAGGTGACCCTTGTTGAATAGACGGTCCAGCTCCTCCCTTAGTTGTCTGTAGTCTTTGGTTCTATAACCATGTGTACCATGGTATTTGCATATTTGATTGGGGTTTCTTTGGGATGGATCGGTTTGTATAGGTATGGGCCATCTAGTATCTTTGATTCTCCAAATGGTTTACACAATACCTATTGCATCGATGCTGAAGTTGTATTCTGATAATCATGGTGCTTCTGTGGGATCGGCATATTTATCGAAGCCACTTTAGCTCATAAACCCTCGAGAGCTCTGTCCTCGATCGTTCCTTCGATCATTTCGGATGGGGTTGCGTCTTGGGTCGTTGTTTCTACGATCTACATTGTATGGCTGATACCGATCTCTGTTCGGTCGGGGTTCTCTGTCGATATCCCTTTGAATACTGCTGCCGGTCCTGTTTGGGCGAACGGAACCGGAAGGGGTCCCCAATTGATCATCCTCGACCTTGATCTTTGACCGGTACTGATTATGTACATCGGCCTAGGTTACCGCTGGATATTCAATTAAATTCTGCTTTAGCTGTCGTGATGCCACCGAACTTTGTTCATTCAAACATTGAGTGAAGTCTTGAACAACCCAATCGTATGTGACTGGTTGTAGTTCCATGCGTTCTATCTGGAATCGAGATACGAATTCCCTCAACTTTTCGTTGTCTTTTTGTTTCACCTTGAAGAGGTCTGACTTCCTAGTCACAACCTTTATTGCTCCGGGATGTGCCTTTACGAAGGAGTCTGCAAGCATGATGAAGGAATCGATGGAATTAGGCAGCAAATTGTGGCACCATATCATTGCTCCTTACGACAAGGTTTCTCTAAATTTCCTCAGTAGAACATATTCGATCTCATCATCTTCCAAGTCATTCCCTTTTATTGCGCATGTATAAGAAGTGACATGCTCGTTAGGATCGGTGGTACCATTGTACTTAGGAAATTTTGGCATTCGGAATTTCTTCGGAATGGGTTTCGGTGCCGCACGTGGAGAGAAATGCTTCTGTACAAATTTCTTTGAATCCAAACCCTTTAGAATCGGCGGTACCCCCGGTATTTGGTCATCCCGGGAATTGTATGTCTCTACTCTATTGTTATTTGCCTCGGTTTTATTTTTTCCTGATTTAATCCGTTTAGTGAGCTCCTCGAGTATTTTCATAATGGTGGGGTCAGTCCCCGATTCGTTGGCACTCGACCTTTCCGGCACAAGCTCGGTCCTGTGGACGACTTCTGGTTCGATCCTACTCGGTGTTCGGTGTTGATTTTCTAGTTGTGCTATAGCGGCTTGTTGAGCCTATAACATTTCGAATATCAATTAGAGGCTAACTCCACCATCTTCTATGCCCTGCATACCTCGACCACCTGACTGAACTTCCATGCGTATGCTACATTCGGGATCAACGTCCAAATTTGCGTTTAGGGGGACATATGAACTGACATCGACGGGATTTGCAATTGGTGCTTCCTCGAGGTCAGCATGAGGCACCTCGATCCCTGGAGCGGCTATATTTCCATTTTCCCCGTAAAATCTGAGGTCGTTGTCACCATGTGTAGGTGCTGCTTGTGAGTTTGACATGTTTATCCTAAAAAAAAAGATTCTTATAAGAACAAGTGTAAAGCAGTGTGTGTTATCGTTATCAGTATTAAGCAATCACTATTATCCTTAGCCCCACGGTGGGTGCCAAACTGTTTACCCTTAAAATTAGATAACAATTAAACTTATAATATGGTTATAAAGACACGTGATTTTACTTAATACCAATTGATAAATATGAAGATTAATAACAGAAATGAAATATAAAGTGAAGCAAACCAGTGTTAGAATGAAACTCAGCCCTCGCGTTTGAATACCCTCGAACTGGTTGATGCAAGAACAATTAAACTATAACAAGGTGATGAACAATAGTGTAAACGAGAAAGAGAATTATATTTCTTTGATATCTATGAACAATCTATCCCTTACAAATAGTTAATACTCCCCTTTGTATAGTAGAGGAATTCTACTTATGGTATAACTCTAATTAAAGAAGGAAATCTCATGATTAGCTAATTAACCGTTCCTAATTTGATCCGTTCCGAGATTTCCACCATGATCTTCGACCAGTCACGGATATTTTGCCTTTCCGTTATTATGTTATCTTCAATCTTAGTTTTGAAATATTTAATGTTTTTGAGAGGGTCCATCATTAATATTAAATTATTATTTTAAATATATTTACGTGATCGAGGAAGAATTCTCGACATAAATATCATTAATATTATATTATTTTAATAATAGATCACTTTCCCAATAATTTGAAAGAATAGATCAAGGAATAGAAATGATTGACAAAGTAAATATGAAATGAACTGATAATCACTCTCAAAATTTCTGCTCAAACCTTGAAAGTAAAGTAAAGAATGACTGTATAAATTTCAATAATCGTTACTCCCATTACAAATGAGATTTCAGTCCTTATATAGGAGCATACAACTATAACGATTCCCTTACTTAATTCGGGCTCACTAATGGTATTAATTGCCCCGATTGCCCATTACCATGTACAACCGTAATGGGAAATATTTATGATTAACGAATCCTTGTAATTGTATCGATTTCCCTTCCTTATTTATGACAGGTTCATGTATCTTCCCTTCTTCACAACCTTTATTCATTTCGTTCCTGTTTCTCCTTTTACAGTTGTCAGGTCCGATTTTTTCCTTAGTGTAACCCCCTGGGTGTTTCTCCCGTGCCATTTTCGCATTCTTTAATTCGTCTAATTAAGAATGCCACTTGTCATTACATCGATGCTCCACGTACCATGCCTTGTCACCATGTTAATAGTCCACATGTCATGTCTCTTTTTTACCAATACAGATAGTCCCCCCACTTTTTGAATATTCGAGAAGTGGTAAGTTTTTATGGTAGGAATTATTGGCCGCCGTTTCTCGAGTATCATTATGCCTCCTTCAGAATCAATGCGATGTATGTCACATTCATTAATGTCCACGCCACATGGCTTCTCATGATTGGTTCTACAGTTTCTCAACGCCTTTTTAGGGTTTTTTCTGTGGCTGCATCAGTCACGAAGTGACGGTTCCATTATGACACTTCATAATTACCAATTTTAACGACGGTTGTATCTCCTTATAAATACTTCACCCTTTTTGATTTCATGAAACCTTCTTCCTTCTTCTCTGTATCCATCATCTTAACCCCCCTTCGTAGTTTTGTACCTTTCCTCTGTACTTTCTTTGTTAAACATGTCTTCTTCAACACCAGACTCTCGTAAAGTTGTGATCGTCGACGAGCTTTCTCCTTCTACTTCCCCTACTAGGAGTAGGAGAGGTGGTAGACTACGCTGCCTTGGTTCGTTATCTACTCGTAGTTCTACTTCTCAAAGTAGTTCCGCCAGGATAACTTCTTCTAGACCTAGGGCTCATTTGCCTCCTAGATCTTCTTCTAAAAATAGGGACGTGAATGAACCCAGGCGTGAGCCTACGATTTATGAGATTGTTCCTCAAGAGTTTGATTTTGCATCAGATCGTGAGACCATGAAGAATCAAGTTTCTTCTATAGCTTCCCTTAATCCTGTTGAACTTTACCCAAGTTCAATCACTCCTGATCTTCTTTCTTTAGTCCGAAGAGAATGTCATTGGAAACTAGATTTTCCAGTTTTAATTCCTGGTGCCAATCAAAGAATCACCTCTTACCATGTTGGTTTTTCTTTCGTTTATACCTACCCTTTTCACTTTAGGGTTTAAGTCCCATTGATCCGGTGATCATCGACTTTTATCGCTATTTTAATGTTTGCCTTGGCTCGATTGGTCCCATCGTGTGGAGGGTTGTGGCATGCCTTCGCTATTTGTCGGATTTGATTTCCTCTCCTGTTACCTTCCGTCACTTACTTAATCTTTACTCTCCCAAGTTATTTTGTAAAGGAGTCTTTTCCCTCGTGGCTAGAAGCAAAAGGGTTTTAGTTAGCCCCGAGGATGATCGTGATCGTGCTGGTACACCCGTTGTATTGCTGCCCCCACTAGTGGGTTAGTGGGTGAAGAAAATATGCCTTTTCCACAAAAATGGATCTTTGTACGTAAGTTCTTTTTTGTCTTCCTTTGATGCCTTGAATTCCTTCATGTAACCACATATTCATTTTTTTAGCAACCATGAAAATCTTTGAAGAAATTCATAACTTCCGTGCTTGGGTAGAAAAAATGTTGACTGCTTCTCCTATGGACAAAAGATGTTAGAAATTTCTTTCACAAAAGATCGGTTGGAAAGTGAAGACTCACGGTACTCTTCATCCTTGTAGTTCCTCTCCTCCTTTACTTGTTTATACATAAAGCTTTTATAATTCCCCCTTTTTTATTAGGGTTTGCTATTCATGACATTAGTCCCGCATCTGTTCCATCAACCAGGCTTTCTGTAAGTCTTGCTCAAGAACGGATTTTGAGTGCTTCTTCCTCCAAGAGGAAAACTGCCGAAGCCCATGAGTCTGATGATGAAGAAGATGAATAAGAAGGTTCTTTGGTGATAAAACCGTGTGTCAGAAGATGCGTGGTTTCTGATGATGAAACACTTGTTTCTCATGATCCCCCCATCAAGTTCGATTCCCTTCAGACTCATTGATGAGCTAGAGAATGCCTCTTTAGAAATTTCTGATGAAGACGCTGGTAACTCAGCTAATCCATCATCAAATCCTGTTGAACAGTTATTCGCCCACGTCTTTGAGGGTGAAGAAGGCCTCGGGCCTTATTCTGAAGAATTGCCACTTTCTTCCCTTCCAGTTTTGCCATGACCCAAAACTAGCCTGTCGTGATGGTGTATAATGTGGTACTAGGAAAGCCGACACTTCAAAATACTTCCAACACTTTTAAATGAAAAATAAGAATAACACAGGTGTAAATCATCAAAACCTTCAAACTGGATAGAAAGTCAGAAGCCAATACGGAAATTCCCAACATTGGGGTGTCACTGAGTACATGAGTGTCTATACAATACATGTCTAAAAACATTGTCTATGAAAGACTAAAACTAGATACAAAAAGCTGAGAGATAGGGAAGGAGAGACAAGGTTTGCGAACGCCAGTCAACTACCTCGAAATCTCCAAACGATCAAGTTGCGCAAAGAAATCAACACCCACCGTGACCAGAAGTACATGGATCTCAAACCGCGCAAATCTCTACTCCAACACGCCCTTTCCTCGCGAAACGCCCTCTGAATGCCTCGAATCCCAATCACCCACTTGCAAATCTCTCCAAGAATAGCCTTCCACCGAGCTCCCAAAATCAATTTTGTGTTAAGAACTCAAACCCTCATTTTTGAAATATTTAAGTCTGCCCACGTGACCCTTCTTCGCGAACACGACACCCTTCTCGCGTTCACGTCGCACCATCAAATATGCTACCCAAAAGCCTCCTTCGTGAGTGCGAGTCACCTTTCGCGAACGCATTGCCTTGCTGACCTGAAGCTTCGCGAACGCGATCCTCCTTACGTAAACGCGTGGGGTCCAACTGCCTCCTCTCCTCTTCGCGAACGCGTTCACCTTCTTTCGTTCGCGATGCACCAACTACCCAGACCTTCGCGAACGTGTTTACCTCTTCGCGAATGCGAAGAACCAATCCTCACCTGCCATCAACTACCCTTCGCGAACGCGAGACTCCTATTGCGAACGCGAAGGAGGAAACCAGAACTAGACACCAGAAACTCTTCAGTAGTCTTCCAAGTCTAAAATTGATCCGTTAACCATTCGAAACTCACCCGAGGCCCCCGAACCTCAACCAAACATACCATCAAGTCCTAAATATTGATATGACTTGCGGGAATAGTTGGTTCGCGATTTGGGAGAGTTGAGTTAAAATCGGAACACTTGGTTTCTTAAGGTTGGCTTAAAAGGCCAAGTTTGACTTCGGTGAATATTTTGAGTAAATGACCTCGGAATTGGGATTTGACTGTTCCAATAGGTTTGTATGATAATTTTGGACTTGGACGTATGTTCGTATCGAGTTTTGGATGACCCGGGAGCGTTTCGGCGCTTAATAGTGAAAGTTGGTTCTTGAAGGTTTTTTAAGTTCTTTAAAATTTGGTTTATAGTAGGTTTTAGTGATATTGAGTTACGAATGGAATTCCGAGACCGAGAATAGTTCCGTAATGTCATTTAAGACTTACACGCAAAGTTTGGTATCATTCTGAGTGGTGTAAGCACGTTTCTACGCATTGAAAGTAAATTGAAGAACTTGTAGTTCTTAGGTTTGATTCAATTTAGTTTGAGGTGTGATTCTTAGTTTTGATGTTGTT
Source organism: Nicotiana otophora (assembly GCA_000715115.1). Taxonomy (NCBI): domain Eukaryota; kingdom Viridiplantae; phylum Streptophyta; class Magnoliopsida; order Solanales; family Solanaceae; genus Nicotiana; species Nicotiana otophora. The sequence goes on along the minus strand of AWOL01S0007643.1, from coordinate 118,998 downwards.
TTACACGTTCCGAGAGTTCGAGCGAGTCCGTTTTATGATTTCAAACTTGTTGGTATATTCGGATGGGGGCCCGGGGCCCCCGAGTGTCAATCGGACGAGGCTCGGACCAAGTTGGAATTTGGAAGCCAAAGTTGAAGCTCCTGCTACTGTCATAATCGCACCTGCGCTTGGCCAGCCACAGGTGCGAGCTCGCAGGTGCGAACCCCATGTCGCAGATGTGCCCCAGCATAGGCTGCCTAGCCATCGCAGAAGCTAAAGAAGGGTCGCACCTGCGAATGCACAGGTACGAAGGCAGGCATCGCAGGAGCGGGCAGTGTCGCAGGTGTGCTTCGATGGACGCTGATGCGGGACCGCAGGTGCGATCACCTGGGCGCAGAAGTGAGATTAGGCAGCCTGGCTTGGGTCCGCACCTGCGTGAGTTGGTCCGCAGAAGGAATCGCAGGTGCGCCAAGTGAATCGCAGGTACGGAAATCGCTGAAGGGCAGTGAGGTTTTAAATCAGGGTTTGAGCATTTAGTTCACTTCTTACTCTTCTTGGGAGCGATTTAGGAGCTGGTTAGAGAGAGAATTTCCATCAACTAGCTGAGGTAAGTAATCCCTATCAAATATGAGTTAGATACAAGGTTTATGGGTAGATTATAACATATAAATTAGTGAATATTACGGGTTTAGATGAAAAACAACCTTGGTTTTTGATAGAAATGAGTTTTAACCACGAAATTTATTATGGGATTTAGTAAAAATTATATATTTATGTTCCTAAGGTTATGGGTAATGACTTTCTTTAAAAATTTTCGGAATTCGAGCATGTGGGCCCGAGGGTAGATTTTAGGAAATCTTGCAATTTAGGTTGGGTAATCACTTAAATGGTGGAATTATGAATTTTTGAGCATAGATTGATTAGTTTATGTAATGTTTGACTAGTTTCAAGTCGTTTGGCGTCAAATTTGGAGGTTTGAGCGCGTTCTTGAATTGGGAAGTAAGCTTTAAGACGAGGTAAGTTTCCTTTCTAACCTTGTAAGAGGGAATTAATCTCATAGGTGAATTAAATAAATGATTGTACCTAATTGTGGGGACTACGTACGTACGAGGTGACAAGAGTCTGTACGTAGCTACTATTATGTTATTGTCTGGATAGTTTAGGACCGGTATCATGCTATACTTGGAAATGTTTTTTCCCTTTACGTGCTAATATAATCACTTAGTCATCATGGAAATTGCTAAAAGAATTTTATAAGGTTAAATTCACGTACTTGAAGGTTTGTATGAGATACTTGACTGCAAATGAGTAACTTGTATTTTCTTGAAAAATAAATTGCTATTTGTGGATCGAGCTGAGTGCCTCGGTAGTAAATAGATGCATCTATGGTTCGCGTCGTTCAACCCTCCGGCAGTGCACAGTTTAAATATTTTGTTCGATCGGGCCGTACGACCTCGGTATAATTGCGCATGCTAATTATTTGGAAATTTCCCATGATTTATATTGCTTATGTGCCTGGAAATGTAAGTTGCCAAATGATATTACGAAAATCTGAAATTTTAATTATGAAAGAAGGACTTATCTCTTCCTGTTATTGAACTGTCAGAATTATTCATGATATCCATGCTTAGTATAATACCTTAATTACATTATTATTGGCCCAAGTAGGTGTCAAGCCGACCCCTCGTCACTACTTCTTCGAGGTTAGGTGAGATACTTATTGGGGTACATATTGTTTATGTACTCATACTACGCTTCTGTAGTGAATTGTACAGGATCCAAGGCTGGTGCATCTAGTTACCTGCCCGGCGCGCATACCTGATCTTGGACCGAGACTTTACGGTGAGCTGCCCCCTTCTGAGTCGTTCAGCAGTATGCTGGAGTTTCTCTTTTGTTTTTATCTGTCTATTCTATTTCAGATAGTAGGATAGTCATCTTTTGTATATTCTACTAGTTGCCCACACACTTGTGACACCAGATCTTAGCACGAGTTAGCACACTTTGATTTTTGGGTTGTAATTCAATAATTATAACTGCTTTTAGATGTTTCTGTTTGTCTGCCTTAAAATTCCTTTATTTATCTAGTTCATTGAATATAAGTAAAGCTAAATGTTGGAATTTCTTAATAAACAAAAATGGGAAATAACTAAGCTGTTCATTATTGGCTTGTGCAGCAACGGTGTTGGACACCATCACCGCCTGACATGGAGTTGGGTCGTGACAACATGGTATCAGAGCACTAGGTTCACATAGGTCTCAGAAATTATGGGCAGGCCTAGTAGAGTCTTGTGGATCGGTGCGGAGACGTCCGTACTTATCTTTGAGAGGCTATGGGGTGTTAGGAAAAGTATTCTTTATTCATCTCCTATCGTGCAATTGATGGCACACTAAGTTTTCTTTCTTCTATTCTCTCACAGATGATGAGAACACATACGGCGAACGTTCCAAACCCGGAAGGAGCTGCTCCCCCCGTTGCTAGAAGCCGAGGCAAAGGCCGGGGGAGGACACCGACCCNAATAAACAAAAATGGGAAATAACTAAGCTGTTCATTGTTGGCTTGTGCAGCAACGGTGCTGGACACCATCACGGCCTGACATGGAGTTGGGTCGTGACAACATGGTATCAGAGCACTAGGTTCACATAGGTCTCAGAAGTTATGGGCAGGCCTAGTAGAGTCTTGTGGATTGGTGCGGAGACGTCCGTACTTATCTTTGAGAGGCTATGGGGTGTTAGGAAAAGTATTCTTTATTCATCTCCTATCGTGCAATTGATGGCACACTAAGTTTTCTTTCTTCTATTCTCTCACAGATGATGAGGATGCATACGGCGAATGTTCCAAACCCGAAAGGAGCTGCTCCCCCCATTGCTAGAGGCCGAGGCAAAGGCCGGGGGAGGACACCGACCGGAGGTAGGGGACGAGGGCGTCCCAGAGCTGCCCCAGTAGCACCACCAGTGAATCCAGTGGAAGATCCCATTATTGAGGAGCAGGGCGAGGTGCCTGCCGCAGAAGCAGCCATAATAGATTTGATGACAGCACCAGGCTTTCAGGAGGTCATAGGTTGTATGATGCGGTTTCTGGACACTATGACTCAGGCTGGTTTATTTCCAGCGGACCCAGCCACATCTCAGGAAGGAGGGGGAGCACAGACCCCTACTGCTCAGGCTCCCGGGCACGCAGCTACCGTATATCAAACTCCGGGTGCACTACCCGTGGACGTAGCCCAGCTAGGTGCGGCGGCTGCACCTGAGCCTAGACCGACTGCGGACGGCGATCCGCAGAAGTTATTGGACAGATGGACTAGGTTACACCCTCCTGTTTTCCAAGGCGAGTGCCATGAGGATGCCCAGGATTTCATTGATAGGTGCAGGGACAGACTGCTCAATTTGAGGATACTGGAGTCTCATGGGGTTGACTTCACTACTTTACAGCTGGAGGGCAGGGCCCGTAGATGGTGGCAGTCTTATCTTCTTGGTGGACCAACGGGTTCTCCTCCCATGACTTGGAGCCCGTTCACGCAGCTTTTCCTGGCTAGGTATTTTCCACCCTCTGAGAGGGAAGAGTTGCAGTATCATTTTGAGCAGCTTGAGCAGGGTCAGATGTGAGTGACCGACTATGAGGCGAGGTTTTCTGAGTTGTCTCGCCATGCACTTATGATACTTCCTACGGACGCAGAGAGAGTGCGGAGGTTTGTCGTGGGGCTGCATTCCGGTATTAGGGTCGATATGGCCCAAGATGTGGAGATGTGGACTTATTATGAGCTGGTAGTGGGGATTGCTCGGAGGATTGAGAGCTACCATCAGAGGGGGAGAGAGCAGCCACAGCAGGACAAGAGGGCCCATTACTCTGGAGAGTTTAGAGGTGCCCCGGCTAGGGGCAGAGGTCAGTTTGGGAGGGGTCAGCCTAGCAGGCCCCCATATTCATCACCACCACCTCCTCGAGGTGCTCCGGTGTGCACCTATTTCAGCGCCATGCTAGAGAGTTCTTACCACCCGCCAGCCACCCAGGGTTCTTCCAGTGGGTACTCAGGTCACCAGGGTTCTTCCAGCTCCTATTTTAGTGCCATGCCGGAGAGTTCATACTGCCCAACTGCTATTCAGGCTTCTTCCAGTGGGTCGACGGGCCATCAGGGTCAGACATCAGGGCAGTAAATCGCTGCACCGAGGGGCTATTCGAGTGTGGAGATCTCAGTCACATGAGGAGATTCTTCCCCAGGCTTCGGGGCAAGACAATGCAACAGGGCCAGTAGCCCATGATTTCAGCACCGGCAGTCCGGCCGCCCAGGGGCAGAGGGCATGTTGGTAGGGGCCGTCCTAGAGGTGGAGGCCAAGAAGGGAGAGGCCAGTCAGCTATTGATCAGTCCTGCAGGGGCCAACCCGCCGACGCTCCAGCTAGATTCTATGCTTTTTCGGCCAAACCAGATGCATTGGCCTCAGATGCCATGATCATAGGTACTATTTCTGTATGCGGTAGGGATGCTTCAGTATTATTTGATCCAGGGTCTACCTATTCATATGTGTCATCTCTGTTTGCTCAATTTCTGGATGTTCCTCGTGAGTCCTTGGGTACTCCTATTTATGTGTCCACTCCGGTGGGCGATTCTATGATTGTGGATCGGATCTACCAGTCTTGTGTCGTCACGTTTTGTGGTTATGAGACTAGGGTGGACCTTCTGTTGCTTAATATGGTCGACTTTGAGGTCATCCTGGGCATGGACTGGTTATCTCCATTTCACTCCATTCTTGATTGCCATGCCAAGACTATTACCTCATCGATGCCAGAATTTCCAAGATTGGAGTGGAAGGATACCTCGATTAGTACAGTTAGTCAGATCATCTCTTTTCTAAAGGCTGGACATATGGTTGAGAAGGGTTGTTTGGCTTATCTAGCTTACGTTCGGGACACCACCGCAGAGTTTTCGACAATTGATTTGGCTCCAGGAACCCAGCCTATATCTATCCCATCGTACCGTATGGCTCCGAAAGAATTGAAGGAGTTGAAGGCGCAGCTTGTGGAGTTGTTAGCAAAGGGGTTTGTAAGACCTAGTGTATCACCTTGGGGTGCACCAGTGTTATTTGTGAAGAAGAAAGATGGGACTATGCGGATGTACATTGATTACCGCCGGTTGAACAAGGTTACCATCAAGAACAAGTACCCGCTTCCGCGTATCGATGATTTGTTTGACCAGTTGCAGGGTGCTAGGGTGTTTTCTAAGATCGACTTGAGATCGGGGTATCATCAGTTGAAGATTCGGGACTCAGATGTTCTGAAGACTGCTTTCCGTACCAAATATGGTCATTATGAGTTTCTAGTGATGTCCTTCGGCTTGACTAATGCCCCAGCAGTGTTCATGGATTTGATGAATAGAATGTTTATGCCTTATATTGATTCCTTTGTTATTGTCTTCATTGATGACATCTTGATTTACTCACGTAGCCCGAGGGAGCACGAGCAGCATTTGAGAGCGGTACTTCAGACATTGCGAGAATAGGAGTTATATGCTAAGTTCTCCAAATATGAGTTTTGGCTAGAATCTGTGGCATTCTTAGGGCATGTTGTATCAGGAGAGGGTATTAAAGTGGATCCCAAGAAGATTGAGGCAATTCAGAGTTGGCCTCATCCCACTTCGGTGACTGAGATCAGGAGTTTCTTGGGGTTAGCAGGCTATTATCGCTGGTTTGTGGAGGGGTTTTCATCCATTGCAGCACCTTTGACTAGACTGACCCAGAAGGGTGCTCTGTTCTGTTGGTCCGATGATTGTGAGGAGAGCTTCCAGAAGCTCAAGACAACTTTGACTACAACACTGATTCTAGTGTTGCCTTCCAGCTCGGGGATGTATACGGTATATTGCGATGCTTCACGCGTTGGCTTGGGATGTGTATTGATGCAGGAGGGGCGAGCTATTGTATATGCTTCGCGTCGGTTGAAGATTCATGAGAAAAATTATCCTATGCATGATTTGGAGTTAGCCGCGTTTGTTCATGCTCTTAAGATATGGAGACATTATCTATATGGGGTGTCATGTGAGGTCTATACTAATCATCGCAGCTTACAGCATTTGTTTAAGCAAAGGGATCTCAATTTGAGGCAACGTAGATGGCTCGAGTTACTGAAGTATTATTACATCACCATTCTTTATCATCCGGGCAAGGCAAATGTAGTCGCGGATGCCTTAAGCAGGAAGGCAGAGAGTATGGGTAGCTTGGCATTTATTTCAGCAGAGGAGAGGCCACCAGCTTTGGACATTCAGTCCTTGGCTAACAGACCTGTGAGGTTGGCCATTTCAGAGCCCAGCCGAGTTCTTTCATGTGTTGTGGCCCAGTCTTCATTATTGGGGCAGATCAAGGCCAGACAGTTTGATGATCCGCACTTGGCAGTTCTTAGAGAGACGGTACTACATGGTAGTGCTAAAGAAGTTTCTATTGGCGAGGATGGTGTTCTGCGACTCCAGGGTCGTCTATGTATCCCTAATGTTGATGGCTTGAGGGAGAGGAATCTATAAGAGGCACACAGTTCACGGTATTCTATTCACCCAGGTGCTACGAAGATGTATCGTGACCTGAGACAACATTATTGGTGGCGGAGGATGAAGAAAGACATAGTGGAGTATGTAGCTAGGTGTCTAAATTGCCAGCAGGTCAAGTATGAGCACCAAAGGCCAGGTGGCCTACATCAATAGATGACTATACCTGAGTGGAAATGGGAGTGCGTCACTATGGACTTCGTAGTTAGATTTTTGCGGACCTTGCGAAAGTTTGATGCAATTTGGGTCATTGTCGACAGATTGACCAAGTCAGCCCACTTCATTCCGGTTGTGACTACATATACTTCAGATAGATTGGCCCAGATTTATATTAGGGAGGTAGTTCGGTTGCATGGTGTTCCTGTTTCCATCATATCAGATAGAGGCCCTGAGTTCACTTCACATTTCTAGAGAGTCGTACAGAGTGAGTTGGGGACCCTTATAGAGCTCAGCACAGTGTTTCATCCATAGACCGACAGGTAGTTAGAGCGGACAGTTCAGATATTGGAGGACATGCTCAGAGCATGTGTGATTGACTTTGGGGACAATGTCCGTTCTTGCCATTGGCCGAGTTTGCTTACAACAACAGTTATCAGTCCAACAATGAGATGGCTCCATTTGAGGCTTTATATGGTTGGCGATGTCGTTCTCCCATCGGGTGGTTTGAGCCCGGCGAGGCTAGGTTATATGGTATTGATTTGGTAAAGGATGCCTTGGAAAAAGTAAAGTTGATTCAGGAGCGACTTCGCACAGAACAGTCCGGACAGAAGAGTTATGTTGATCAGAAGGCGCGTGATGTATCATTAGGGGTGTTCATAAAAACTCAAAAAACCGAACCAAACCGAAAACCAAACCAAACCAACCAAAAAAACCGATATTTTTAGGTTTGGTTTCGTTTTGGTTTTAAATTTTAAAAAACGATAAAATTTGGTTTAGTTTTGGTTTTAATAAAAAAGAAATCAAACCAAACCAACTATAAAAGTAGCTATTTAATTTATTATTACACCTATATATATGTATATTTTTATATAAAGTTTCTAATATTTTATGGTACATATTAGTCATTTTATTTTTAGTCTAGTTCTTTGCTATTATAATAATCTAATTCTTTGCCTTCTAGTTTGATTGGTAGTTTTCTTTTATTAAATACAAGAATTTATTTCATATTAAAAATAATTGATTTTTAATTGAGTACTTAAATTATTCATCACTATTTGAGTCAATTATCATCAATATATCTTGGTAAATAATAGATTTCTCAAAGAGCAATTGGTTTGAAAGCGTTACGTTGAAAATGTACTCGCCGGAATATGTGTTTGGTAGTGTATGTCTCATATTTAAGAAACACCGACAAAAAACCGAAAAACCGAATCGATAAAAAACCGACTTAATTGGTTTGGTTTGGTTCTAATATTTAAAAAACCGACTTACTTGGTTTGGTTTCTTTTTAGGGAAAAACCGACCCAAACCGAACCATGAACACCCCTATGTATCATTTATGGTAGGCGAAAAGGTTCTCTTGAAAGTCTCGCCAATGAAGGGTATTATGAGATTCGGAAAGAAAGGCAAGTTGAGCCAAAGATTTATAGGCCCATTTGAGGTGTTCAGGCGAGTTGAGGAGGTTGCTTATGAGCTTGCTTTACCTCCCAGCCTATCAGGGGTTCATCCAGTTTTCACATGTCTATGCTCTAGAGATATCATGCCGACTTGTCACATGTGTTAGATTTCAGCACTATCCAGTTAGATGAGAGCTTGGGTTATGAAGAGGAGCCAGTTGCTATTGTTGCTAGGCAGGATCGCCAATTGAGATCCAAGAGGATTTCCACGATAAAGGTTCAGTGGAGGGGCCAACCAGTCAAGGACGCGACCTGGGAGTCCGAGGAGGACATGCTGAGCAGATATCCACACTTATTCAGCACTTCAGGTATGAATCTAAACCCGCTCTAGAACCCGTTCCCCTAAAATAAGACTTCTCGTACTTGCTTTTACTGATTTATGACTTGCGGGGATAGTTGGTTCGGGATTTGGGAGAGTTGAGTTGAAATCGAAACACTTGGTTTCTTAAGGTTGGCTTAAAAGGCCAAGTTTGACTTCGGTGAACATTTTAAGTAAACGACCTCGGAATCGGGATTTGACGGTCCAATAGATTCATATGATGATTTCAGACTTGGGCGTATGTTTGAATCGAGTTTTGGATGACCCGGGAGCATTTCGGCGCCTAATAGTGAAAGTTGGTTCTTGAAGGTTTTTGAAGTTCTTTAAAATTTGGTTTGGAGTAGGTTTTGGTGATATCAAGGTCCAAATGAAATTCCAAGACCCGGAATAGTTCTGTAATGTCATTTAAGACTTGCACGCAAAGTTTGGTATCATTCCGAGTGGTGTTAGCACGTTTCGACGTATTGGAAGTAAATTGAAGAACTTGAGTTCTTAGGTTTGATTCAATTTGGTTTGAGGTGTGATTCTTAGTTTTGATGTTGTTTTACACGTTTCGAGATTTCGAGCGAGTCCGTTTTATGACTTTAAACTTGTTGGTATGTTCGGATGGGGCCCCCGGGGCCCCGAGTTTCAATCGGATGAGGCTCAGACCAAGTTGGAATTTAGAAGCCAAAGTTGAACCTCCAGCTACTGTCATAATCGCACCTACGCTTGGCAAGCCACAGGTGCGAGCTCGCAGGTGCAAGCCACATGTCGCAGATGCGCCCCAGCATAGGCTGCCCAGCCATCGCAGAAGCGAAAGAAGGACCGCACCTGCGAATGCAGGTGCGAAGGCAGGCATCGCAGGAGCGGGCAGTGTCGCAGGTGCGTCTCGATGGTCGCTGATGCGCGACCGCAGGTGCGATCACCTGGGCGCAGAAGCGAGATTAGGCAGCCTGCCTTGGGTTTGCACCTGCGCGAGTTGGTCCGCAGAAGCAGAATCACAGGTGTGCCAAGTGAACCGCAGGTGCGGAAATCGCTAAAGGGCAGTGAGGTTTTAAATCGGGGTTTGAGCATTTTGCTCACTTCTTACTCTTCTTGGGAGCGATTTTGGAGCTGGTTAGAGAGATAATTTCCATCAACTAGTTGAGGTAAGTAATCCCTATCAAATGTGAGTTAGATACAAGGTTTATGGTAGATTATAACATGTAAATTAGTGAAAATTATGGGTTTAGATGCAAAAACCTTAGCTTTTGATAAAAATGAGGTTTAACCACGAAATTTGTTATGGAATTTAGTAAAAATCATATATTTATGTTCCTACGATTATGGGTAACGACTTTCTTTAAACATTTCTGGAATCCGAGCATGTGGGCCCGGGGGTAGATTTTAGGAAATCTTGAAATTTAGGTTGGGTAATCACTTAAATGGTGGAATTGTGAATGTTTGAGCATAGATTGACTAGTTTATGTAATGTTTGACTAGTTTCTAGTCGTTTGGCGTCAAATTTTGAGGTTTGAGCCCGTTCTCGAATTGGGAAGTAAGCTTTGAGACGAGGTAAGTTTCCTTTCTAACCTTGTAAAAGGGAATTAATCTCATAGGTGAATTAAATAAATGATTGTACCTAATTGTGGGGACTACGTACGTACGAGGTGACGAGAGTCCGTACGTAGCTACTATTATGCTATTGTCTAGATAGTTTAGGACCTGTATCATGCTATACTTGGAAATGTTTTTTCCCTTTACGTGCTAATATAATCACTTAGTCATTATGGAAATTGATAAAAGAATTTTATAAGGTTAAATTCACGTACTTGAAGGTTTGTATGAGATACTTGACTGCAAATGAGAAACTTGTATTTTCTTGAAACATAAATTGCTATTTGTGGATCGAGCCGAGCGCCTCGGTAATAAATAGATGCATCTATGTTTCGTGTTGTTCGACCCTTCGATAGTGCACAGTTTAAATATTTTGTTCGATCGGGTCGCACGACCTCAGCATAATTGCGCATGCTAATTATTTGGAAATTTTCCATGATTTATATTGCTTATGTGCCTAGAAATGTAAGTTGTTAAATGATATTATGGAAATCTAAAATTTTAATTATGAAAGAAGGACTTTTCTCTTCCTATTATTGAACTGTCAGAATTATTCATGATATCCATGCTTAGTATAATACTTTAGTTACATTATTATTGGCCCTAGTAGGTGTCAAGCCGACCCCTCGTCACTACTTCTTCGAGGTTAGGTGGGATACTTACTGGGTACATATTGTTTATGTACTCATACTATGCTTCTGTACTGAATTGTATAGGATTCGAGGCTGGTGCATCTAGTTACCTGCCTGGCGCGCATACCTGATCTTGGACCGAGACTTCACGGTGAGCTACCCCCTTCTGAGTCGTTCAGCAGCATGCTGGAGTTTCTCTTTTGTTTTTATCTATCTATTCTATTTCAGACAGTAGGATAGTCATCTTTTGTATATTCTACTAGTTTCCCACACACTTGTGACACCAGATTTTAGCACGTGTTAGTAGACTTTGATTTTTGGGTTGTAATTCAATAATTATAACTGCTTTTAGATGTTTTTGTTTGTCTGCCTTAAAAATCCTTTATTTATCAAACGCATTGAATACAAGTAAAGATAAATGTTGGAATTGCTTAATAAACAAAAATGGGAAATAACTAAGTTGTTCATTGTTGGCTTGTCTAGCAACGGTGTTGGACACCATCACGGCCTGACATGGAGTTGGGTCGTGACAACATGGTATCAGCGCACTAGGTTCACGTAGGTCTCACATGTTATGGGCAGGCCTAGTAGAGTCTTACGGATCGGTGCGGAGACGTCCGTACTTATCTTCGAGAGGCTATTGGAGGTTAGGAAAACTACTCTTTATTCATCTCCTATCGTGCAATTGATGTCACACTAAGTTTTCTTTCATCTATTCTCTCACAGATGGTGAGGACGCGTACGGCGGACGTTCCANCCCCCCCATTGCTAGAGGCCGAGGCAGAGGTCAGGGGAGGGCACCGACCAGAGGTAGGGGATGAGGGCATCCCAGAGCTGCCCCAGTAGCACCACCATCGGATCCAGTGAAGGATCCTATTATTGAGGAGCAGGGCGAGGTGCCTGCCGCAGAGCCAGCCACAGTAGATTTGATGACAACACCACGCTTTAAGGAGGTTATGGGATGTATGATGCGTTTCATAGACACTATGACTCATGCTGGTTTATTTCCAGCGGACCCAGCCACATCTCAGGCAGGAGGGGGAGCACAGACCCCTACTGCTCAGGCTCCCGGTCATGCAGCTGCAGTATATCAGATTTCGGGTGCACTACCCATGGACGTAGCCCAGCCAGTTGCGGCGGCTGCACCTGAGCCTAGACCGACTGGGGACGGCGATCCGCAGAAGTTATTAGACAGATGGACTAGGTTACACCATCCTATCTTCGGAGGCGAGCGCCATGAGGATGCCCAGGATTTCATTGATAGTTGCAGGGACAAACTGCACAATATGAGGATACTGGAGTCTCATGGGGTTGACTTCACTACTTTCCAGCTGGAGGGCATAGCCCGTAGATGGTGGCAGTCTTATCTTCTTGGCAGACCAGCGGGTTCTGCTCCCATGACTTGGAGCCAGTTCACACAGCATTTCCTGGATAGGTATATTCCACCCTCTGAGAGGGAAGAGTTACGGTATCAGTTTGAGCAGCTTGAGCAGGGTCAGATGTCATGGACTGACTATGAGGCGAGATTTTCTGAGTTGTCTCGCCATGCACTTATGATACTTCCTATGGACGCAGAGAAAGTGCGGAGGTTTGTCGCGTGGCTGCATTTCGGTATTAGGGCCAATATCGCCCGAGAGGTGGAGATGGGGACTTCTTATCAGCTGGTAGTGGAGATTACTCGGACGACTGAGGGCTACCGTCAGAGAGGGAGAGAGCAGATGCAGCAGGACAAGAGGGCCCGTTACTCTAAAGAGTTTGGAGGTGCCCAGGCTAGGGAAGAGGTCAGTTTGGGAGGGGTCAGCCTAGTAGGCCCCCATATTCACTACCACAACCTCCTCGAGGTTCTCCAGCACGCCCCTATTTCAGTACCATGCTAGAGAGTTTTTACTGCCCACCAGCCACCCACGGTTCTTCTAGTGGGTACTCAGGTTACCAGGGTTCTTCCAGCTCCTATTTTAGTGCCATGTCGGAAAGTTCATACCGCCCACCGGCTATTCAGGTTTCTTTCAGTGGGTCGAGGCTCGGACCAAGTTGGAAATTAGAAGCCAAAGCTGAAGCTCCAGCTACTGTCATAATCACACCTGCGCTTGGCCTGCCACATATCACATATGCGCCCCAGTATAGGCTTCCCAGCCATCACAGAAGCGAAAGAAGGACCGCACTTGCGAATGCGCAGATGCGAAGGCAGGCATCGCAGGAGCGGGCAGTGTCGCAGGTGCGCTTCGATGGTCGCTGATGCGTGACCGCAGGTGCGATCACTTGGGCACAAAAGCGAGATTAGGCAGCCTGGCATGGGTCCGCACCTGCGTGAGTTAGTCCGCAGAAGTGGAATCGCAGGTGTGCCAAGTGAACCGCAAGTGCGGAAATCGCTGAAGGGCAGTGAGGTTTTAAATCGGGGTTTGAGCATTTTGCTCACTTCTTACTCTTCTTGGGGGCGTTTTTAGAGCTGGTTAGAGAGAGCAGTTCTATCAACTAGTTGAGGTAAGTAATCCCTATCAAATATGAGTTAGATTCAATGTTTATGAGTAGATTATAACATGTAAATTAGTGAAACTTTCAGGTTTAGATGAAAAAAACCTAGGTTTTTGATAAAAATGAGATTTAACCACGAAAGAGGGAAGTAACCTCACAGGTGAATTAAATAAATGATTGTACCTAATTATGGGGACTACGTACGTACGAGGTGACGAGAGTCCGTATGTAGCTACTATTATGCTATTGTCCGGGTAGTTTAGGACCCGTATCATGCTATACTTGGAAATGTTTGTGCCCTTACGTGCTAATATAATCACTTAGTCATCATGGAAATTGCTAAAAGAATTTTATAAGGTTAAATTCACGTACTTGAAGGTTTGTATGAGATACTTGACTGCAAATGAGAAACTTGTGTTTTCTTGAAAAATAAATTGCTATTTGTGGATCGAGCATGTGGGCCCGAGGGTAGATTTTAGGAAATCTTGCAATTTAGGTTGGGTAATCACTTAAATGGTGGAATTATGAATTTTTGAGCATAGATTGATTAGTTTATGTAATGTTTGACTAGTTTCAAGTCGTTTGGCGTCAAATTTGGAGGTTTGAGCGCGTTCTTGAATTGGGAAGTAAGCTTTGAGACGAGGTAAGTTTCCTTTCTAACCTTGTAAGAGGGAATTAATCTCATAGGTGAATTAAATAAATGATTGTACCTAATTGTGGGGACTACGTACATACGAGGTGACGAGAGTCTGTACGTAGCTACTATTATGTTATTGTCTGGATAGTTTAGGACCGGTATCATGCTATACTTGGAAATGTTTTTTCCCTTTACGTGCTAATATAATCACTTAGTCATCATGGAAATTGCTAAAAGAATTTTATAAGGTTAAATTCACGTACTTGAAGGTTTGTATGAGATACTTGACTGCAAATGAGAAACTTGTGTTTTCTTGAAAAATAAATTGCTATTTGTGGATCGGGGCGAGCGCCTCGGTAGTAAATAGATGCATCTATGGTTCGCGCCGTTCGATCCTCTGACAGTGCACAATTTAAATATTTTATTCGATCGGGCCGTACGACCTCAGCATAATTGCGCATGCCAATTATTTAAAAATTTCCCATGATTTATATTACTTAAGTGCCTGGAAATGTAAGTTGTTAAATGATATTATGGAAATCTAAAATTTTAATTATGAAAGAAGTATCTCTTCCTGTTATTGAACTGGCAGAATTATTCAAGACATACATGCTTAGTATAATACTTTAATTACATTATTATTGACCCTAGTAGGTGTCAAGACGACCCCTCGTCTCTACTTCTTCGAGGTTACGTGGGATACTTACTAGGTACATATTATTTATGTACTCATACTACACTTTTGTACTTAATTGAACAGGATTCGAGGCTGGTGCATCTAGTTACCCGCCCGACGTGTATAGCTGATCTTTGACCGAGACTTCACGGTGAGCTGCCCCTTTCTGAGATGTTCAGCAGCATGCCGGAGTTTCTCTTTTATTTTTATCTGTCTATTCTATTTCAGACAGTAGGATAGTCATATTTTGTATATTTTACTAGTTGCCCACACACTTGGGATGCCAGATCTTGGCACGTGTTAGTAGATTTTGATTTTTGGGTTGTAATTCAATAATTATAATTGCTTTTAGAAGTTTCTGTTTGTCTGCCTTAAAAATCCTTTATTTATCAAACGCATTGAATATAAGTAAAGCTAAATGTTGGAATTTCTTAATAAACACAAATAGGAAATAACTAAGTTGTTCATTGTTGGCTTGTCCAGCAACGGTGCTGAACGCCATCACAGCCTGACATAGAGTTGGGTCGTGACAATAGTTCCTTGACCTTAATGAATGATATTGTTCATTCTTATCTCAAGGTATAAATTTACTTACATTTTCTTCCTTTCTTTTCCTCATTCGTAACTCTCCTTATTTTTTGTAGATTAATTTGACAAGCACTAAGCTTATGAAAAGGGTCTCTTAGACTGATCAGCAACTCTTGGCTGATAACTGGAGAGAAAACTTTAAAGGTCTTCTTTTGGAAGAGGACGTTCTTGCAGAAGAGAAAAAAGCTTTGGAACAGCAAATGAGAATGATATTCGCTGAGTTAGCGGTTCTAAAAGCTTCTTCTAGTCAAGTTGATTAGGATAAGGATAGACTGGAATCCTCTTTTGCTGAACATCTTTCCAAGGCTACAGAAGAGATAAGGAGTTTGAAAGAACTCCTTAATCAAAACGAGGTTTATGCGGGTGAATTGGTTCAAACGCTTACCCAAGCTCAAGAAGATCTATGCACCTCTACAGATAAAATTCAGTTCCTGGAAAGTTCTCTTGCTCCTTTGAAGACAGCTTATGAAGCCTCGGAAGCATAAAAAGAAGAGTTGGGGGCTAAAATTGATCAGTGAGAGAAGGACTATGAAGCCCTCGAAGATAAGTCATCACTGGATGTTAGCTGAGATTTTTTGAACACTAACCTCGAGACTTTAACTGAAGCCAACCATAAAGGTTGTGACCTTAACACTGAGATATCTAAGGTTAGAGAAACAATTAAACAAACTCAGCAACGTCAAACCTTTTCCACACCTGAAGTCGAAGGTTCTAATGTTGATGGTGATGGACTTGTTCCTAGTGAAGCTGATGTTCAATCCTCTTCTCCCCAAGTTGATCCTTCTTCTCCCATTGATGATGCTCCTTAGCGTTTCCCCTTTTCCAGACTTTTCGTCGAAAGTATTTGTTTGTTGGTTTTTGCTTGGAACTCCCTTATATTTATTGGACAACCTTTTTTGGAAGGTTTTGTTGCCCCTTTCATTTTGGGGTTATGACATAAATTCTGCCCCTGTTCTTTGGGGTTATGACATAAATTCTGCCCCTCTTCTTTGGGGTTATGATATAAATATTTTTATTGCTTTTTCCGCATATTATGCTTTTTGTCCTTTTAATAGTTGAGCTTTCTACTGCACTTAAAATGCTTTAATAGACCATGACTTCAATATACATGGGTTTTTATAAAAGAGGGATATTTTATATTAACGACACTGATGAAGATGACGTCTCATCTTCATATTAATGCAAATATATAAAACATGAAGTAGATATGAAAAGAGAAAAAATTTGAGAAGTTTTATGTTTTGAACTTTCAAATAAATAAATTCCATACATCATTTTATAATTATTCATACAACTCATTCATAACTGCTTTCATTGTAGCAGGTTAACGAATTCGGGTCTATTCTCCCGTGACTAAATTTATGGCTTTAACCTAGAAACTCGTGGGAACATCTTTCATCCTTTTGCGAGTTCGAACTCCTTTGAAACGTTTTCAAGGGTTTCTTCAAGGTTTTGATTCAGGATGAACTATTCCTTTGGTTCGTTTTCCTTACTTCAATCTGTATAGTCCCCCAGTGTTAGAGCTTTGAAGAATAAAATCTCGAACACTGGATCACTCCTTTGTTTAGGTCATTTCCTTGAAAAGGGAAATACAAATGCGACTCGGAGATAATTTCTTAGATGATGACTGCATAACCCTTTTTTCATCAAAAGAGTTGTAACCTAGACCGGGAATAATTCAGTATTCCGCATGTCTTTCGGTTTTAATATCATTATTTTGTACGGGTCAGCTTTTTGCCTGTCATCTAAAATAGTTATGTAAATTCAAAAAAAAAAAGAATCGAACTTGCATGATACCCGACTGTGGGTATTTTCTTCGTTTAGAAGTAATACTTCTTCAAATGGATTGCATTCCAGTTTGACGGCAATACCTTTCCATCCATGGTTTTCAACTCGTATGCTCCTTTTCCAGCGATGCCTCGAACCATATATGTGCCTTCCCAATTTGGGCTCACTTTTCATGCATTTTGCCACTTTTGTTGAGTCTCATCCGTACTAGTGGAATTCTTATGGAATCAATATTCCTTTTCCTCAATATTGAAGTACCTCAAATTAGCTTTCCTATTATAATATCGTTCAATCATCTATTTTTGAGCTGCCAATCGAATTAATGCTGCTTATCTCCTTTCTTCTAACAAATCTAAATTTACCCGCAACTCTTCCTTATTTTCCTCTTCAGTGGCATGCATGTACCTCGTACATGGTTCACCTATCTCTACCGAAATTAAAACTTTTGCACCATATACAAGTGAAAACGGAGTCTCATCCGTACTAGTTTTTGTGATTATTCGGTAAGCCCATAGCGCCCCTGGTAATACCTCTGGACATTTGCCTTTTGATTCTTCCAATATCTTCTTTAAGTTATTGATATTAACTATATTTATCGATTCAGCTTGTCTTTTGGCAGCAGGATGATAAGGTGCAGATGTAATTCGTTTGATTTTTCAACTTTGGAAAAATTCTGTGATTTTTGCACCTATGAATTATGGGCCATTGTCACATACATTTACTTCGGAATTCCAAATCGGCATATAATATTTTGCCAAATGAAATACCTAACTTCTTTTTCCGCACCTGTTTGAAGCACCTGCTTCAACACATTTTGAGAAATAATCTGTTAAAACTAACAGAAACAGTATCTTTCCTTTAGCTTGAGGCAACGACCCTACAATGTCCATGCCTTATTGCATGAAGGGCCATGGTGAAATAATTGAATGCAACAGCTCTGTCGGTCGGTGCATGTTATTGGCATATCATTGACATTTATCGCACCTAGCTACAAGGTTTTATGTTGTAGCAATTGTGATTTCTTCTTATCTTCAGGCAAGATACCATATTGAAAAAAGTTCACAAATTCGTTTCTCCAATCTAACTCTTGGTTTGATTGAGTGCCGAATGAAACAAATGTATCACAATGGTATTTTCTGCATTTGTTACATCCACGACATACGCGAGATTTGCCAACGCATCTGATTCTGCATTTTCCTCCCTGAGTATTTGTATGGTTTTCCATGTCTGAAATTGTCTAAGCAATTCTCGTACCTTTTCCAGGTATTGATGCATTCGCGTCTCTCTTGCCACGTAAGTCCCATGCATTTGATTAACTACCAGCTGCGAGCCACATTTGATCACAATTTATTTGATAGCAAGTTCTCGTTCCAATTCCAAGCCTGCAATCATAGCTTCATACTCTACCTCATTGTTAGTGATTGGATAACATTTTATTGCTTGTCTTATGACTTCACCTGATGGTGGGATTAAATCAATTCCTAAACCCTCTCCTTTAACATTTGAGGAACCGTCAATAAACAGGGTCCAAGTACCCGGATTAGCTTCAGTAAACACCTGTAGTTCCTTCTCTGCCTCAGGAACTAAATTCATGCTAAACTCCGCTAAAAACACTACTAACACACGTGCGATTTTATTGCAGTTTAGGCTGATATATGATATTATACTCACTGAGTTCTATTGTCCATTTAGCTAATCTACCTGATAATTCCTGTTTATGCAGTATGTTTCTTAAGGGTAAAGCGGTTATAACACAAATAGGATGACATTGAAAGTAAGGTCGTAACTTTCTAGATGACATAATTAACGCTAACACAAGCTTTTCTAGGTGTGAATATCGTGTATCAGCATCTAGTAAAGACTTACTAACATAATAAATTGGGGATTGTTTATTTTTATTTTCTCATACCAACACCGCACTTATCGCTACCTCTGACACAACAAGGTAAATGAGCAATATTTCACTGTCTTTCGGTTTGGCTAACAAAGGCGGATTTGATAGATACGACTTTAGGTCCTTGAGAGCTTATTGGCACTCGTAAGTCCATTCAAATTGATTTTGCTTTTTCAGTACTGAAAAGAATTTAAAACATTTTTCTGATGACTTTGATATAAATCTCCCAGAGCTGCTATCATGTATGTTAATCTCTGCACTTCTTTCTTGCTCATGAGTATATCTGGTATCTCCTCGATATCTTTGATTTGTGCGGGATTCTCTTCAATACCTATGTTAGAAATAAGAAAACTCAAAAACATACTTGAAGCCACTCCAAAATAACATTTTTCGGGTTTAACTTCATATTGTACTTGCGGAGAATCTTAAAGGTGTCCGATAAGTGTTAAAAATGATCTGCTGTTTGTGTTGACTTGACCAACATATCGTCTATGTAGACTTCTATGGTTTTTCCCAAATGTTCTTGGAATATTTTAGTCACCAATATTTGATATGTGGCTCCAGCATTTTTCAAGCCAAATGACATGACTTTGTAACATTTAGTCCCTCTATCTATGATAAATGAAGTTTTTTCTTCATCTAGAGGGTCCATTTTTATTTGTTATAACCTGAATATGAGTCTAAAAAACTTAAAACTTCATGATCTGCAGTAGAATCAATTAATTGATCTATATGTGATAAGGAAAATGAATCGTTAGGATAAGCCTTATTTAAATCAGTATAGTCTACGCAAACTGACCATTTTCCATTCTTTTTTGGAACAACAACGGTATTAGCTAACTAGTCGGGATACTTTACCTCTCGTATTGAACCAATTTTTAAAAGCTTTTGTACCTCATCCTGGATCACTTGATTTTTGAAGGACCCCTGCTTGCTTTTCGTCTGTTTAATAGGTGGGTGTAAAGGATCCTTATTCAGCATATGAGTCATCACCTCTGGTGGTATACATGTCATATTTGAGTGCGACCAATCAAAGCAATCTGCATTAGCACATTAAAATTTAATTAACTTACCTTTCATTTCTGGCCAGTTGTAAACTTTCAAGACTTAAAAATTCAATTAACTTATTTTCAATTAGCACGTAAACTTTTCTGCCTGGCCAGTTGAAAAATAATATTATAGCTTCGAGCTCCTCGGTAGTTGTTTTAATATTTTTATTTTCTTCTGGATATTGAATCACATCGGGCCTCGAATCAACATCAGTCCGTCCTTGCGTGTCTTCAATTGAGGTTTTCGCAACAGTGTCATCAAACGAATTCTGTAATTGCTATTTCACGTCAGCATTATTGGCTACCGTGCTTGTGATCACCACTGAGTTGATACCTTTTGAAGCTTGTTGATCTCCACGGATTTGACGGAGTCCCACCATGAAGGAAATTTGATAACTTGATGCAATATGGAAGGGACAGTGTCCATATCATGAATCCATAGTCTTCCAATAATTATATTACAGGCCATGTTCCCGTCTGTCACTTGGAACTTTGTATCCTTGACGACCCCTTCTGCAAATGTGGGAAGTACAACTTCTCATTTTGTAATAACTCTTGAATTATCAAACCGAGACAAGGATCACACTTTTGGTATGCCCTTATCATTAGCTTGTATTTCATTCACCACCCTCAGTAAAATGATGTTCACTGAGCTACCTGGATCAATCAAAACTCATTTTACGTTAGTATCATGTACAAGTAAAGATTTTACCAGTGCATCGTTGTGAGGAATCATCAAGCTGCCCGCATCCTCATCGTCGAATGTTATATTGTCACCATCCAAGACTTGGCGAACTCTTTTTCTATGAGTGACCGTGACTTTTGATGTCTTTTTTGCGGTTGTATATATTACTCTATTGACCTCATCTCCTCCAATTATAACATTGATTGTTCTTTTTGGTGAAGGAGGTTTTGGGGGCTCTTGTCTATTCTTCATATATGATTGTCTCCCTTTCTCACTGAACATATCAGTAAGCTAACCCTGCTTCAACAAATGCTCGCCCTCTCCTTGTAGAAGCCTACAATATATTGGTGTATAGTTATGATCAGTATGAAATTCGCACCAGATATCTGGATTTCTTTTGCTTGGATCTGATCTCATTTCTTTAGTCCATCGCACCTTATCCCCCATACCTATTAAAACAGCCACTAACTCGGAAATGCTGATGTTAAAGTTATAATCTCATATTCTTGCTTGCGTACTGGAATCATTGCTTCGGACATCTCGTTCCTTTTTGAACCTGGATGAAGAAATCGTGTCTTTTTGCCTTGGTCTTGAATCGAATCGTGCACTCTCCTGTTTAGATCGAGAGTCTCGCCCTGCAGGTCCCATATACAGCTTGTACCGGTTTTTATCAGACCTCCTTTCTGATTCTGAACGTCTCGATCCTGGTCTTTCATTGGCCATTGGCTATGCGACCATATCTTCTTCTATCCGCAGCTTTGCACTCTACCTCTTGTACACATTGTTCCAAGTTGTCGCATGAAATTCTTGCAAACTTTCTATCAACCTCCTCATGGATTCTGAACTTTTCTCGTTCAAGTTGCTTGTGAATTCCATGGCCGCCAGTTATCAGGTACTTGTGGCAATATCATCCTCTCCCACTGGAATCTATCTATGAATTCCCTGAGAAATTGTGTATTCACTTGTTTAACCTTAAAGATGTCTTCTATCCTTTTTTTAACTTTTTGAGCTCCCGAATATTTTTTATAAATGAATCTTCAAGCTCAGTAAAAGAATCGATAGAATTTTTAGTTAAAAAAGAATACCACGTTAACGCTCCCTTTGTGAGTGTTTCACCAAACTTTTTAACCAAAACCGATTCGATTTCCTGTTTGGTTAAATCATTGCCTTTCACGTCGGTAGAGAACGCAGTTACATGATCTCGAGGGTTAGTTGTTCCATCATATTTGGGAATATAGGGCTTTTTGAACATTTTAGGAATTGGTAAAGGCGTCGCACTTGGCTTATGGTCGTTATGAATACTTGTCAATATCCACCCCTTTGATCACGGGGGGTACGCCAGGTATCTGCTCTATAGGATCGTTTTGTTTCTTCAACTGTTTCTACAAAGTTAGCACTAAACTTTTAAAATTATAATTATTTTGTGTACCTGACCCTCCATCACGAGATTCATTAGGAATTTCTCCACTTCCAGAATTATCAAGCCCTGAACGCGGGTTCTCCAAAGTCGTTGTATTAATTGGTGAAGGAGTGTGTGCCGCATTGGGTAATCCTCTAACAAAAGCTTGCAGTGAACTATTCACGTGTTCCGCAATCAATTGCTTTAGAGCATCTTGCTCCATGATTTGGTATTTTCCCTGTTGATCATCAGCGGTCGACCTTTCAGGTGAACTTCCACGTGACTGTTGAGGGCATCTCATAGGTGTGTAGTGTGGTAGAGTTTCACCTTGTTGGTTCAGTTGGTTGTTGTCATTAACGGTTGGCATATTTGGTCATTAAAGATTGAAAAGTGAACAGATTACCAGATTTACGGTAATGAAACCAATTTATTTTACCCAAAAATAGATTTCTCGGTCAAAGTCAATATCTTAAAAAAATCGGATTACTGATAACCAAGATTTACTTCACTTTCCCAACAGTTTGAAAGAATAGATCAAGGAATGGAAATAATTGACAAAGAAAATATGAAATGAACTGATAATCACTCCCAAGATTTCGGCTTAGAACCTTGAGAGTAAAATAAAGAATAACCGTATAAATTTCAATAATTGTTCCTCCCATTACAAATGAGATTGTAGTCCTTATATAGGAGCATACAATTATAATGGTCCCCTTACTTAATTCGAGTTGACTAATGGTATTAATTGCACCAATTATCCGTTACCATGAACAACCATAACGGAAACATTTATGATTAAAGATTCCTTGTAACTGTACCAATTTCTCTTCCTTATTTATGACAGGTTCGTGTATCTTTCCTTCTTCACAACCTTTATTTATTTCGTTCCTATTTCTCTTTTTACAGCTATCAGGTTCGGTTTTTTCCTCAGTGTAACCCCGTGGGTATTTCTCCCATGCCTTTTTCACATTCTTTAACTCGTCTAATTAAGAATGTCACTTGTCATTACATCGATGTTCCACATACCATGCCTTGTCAGCTTGTTGATAATCCACGTGTCATATCTTTTTTTCTACCAATACATGCCTGAATTTGTCCATCGGTACTCATGCGTCGGTAAAAGGCTGATTTTTAGTAGTGAATAATTATTTTTAGTAATGAATAAAATCATAAAATCTACTATTAAATATTGTAGGAGCCTCAACATTTTGGAGTCCTAAGACAAAGGATTTACTAGCCTCCCCTTGAGCCGTCTCTGCTCACTTTAAGAGGGGCTTAAAATATGATGAAGAAAATAGGAATTTTTTCCTTCCTATACAATATTTGAAACTTATTTATCAAAATTATCTCAATTTATATATTACTCGTCCTAAACAAGGATTGATTATAATTTATATATAATGCATTATTAATACCTTAAATTAGGGAATTCAGTTATACCATTTTTTTATTTTTCTCTCGTCTTTTCTTTCCGTATTCTCCGCCGCCTCTCTATATATACAATCCATTTTCTCCATTTGATTGGTTAGTTGGTTTTGTTGATGCAGGTCCTTTGTCCAAGTTAGTACAAGCGCAGAACACAAAGTTGTACTATGGCCCACCGAGGTTCTGGATTTGCTCGGATGGACAAAAATGATCAATTTAGCCCATAAAGAGTATATTTCGATGCGTATACATTCATAGAAATTAGGATACCAATCTGCAGATTTCTCATGTTATATTTGCACTTTGTTGAGAGTTAAATTTAAAGTAAAAAATTGATATACATCTTTTCAAATGGTTAATGATATCTATTGAGAACCAAATCTTATAAAATTACTTTTTAATAGCTTGAACCAGAAAGTAGCGTCAAACCAAAGCAATAGAGACACTGACGATAGACAACACCTAAACCAAACAAGTTAAATGTTGGAATATTCAAATTTGATACAAATTTGATATATCTACAGCAATATATAAACTAAAAATAAATTTTATACAACTAATTATATAGTATACAACTTATTTATAACTTATCTAATTTCCATACATCATTTTTATCCAATTAAAAACAACTACAACATCATACAACTTAAATATATTTTTCATACAAATATGTCTTTTGTATGTATTTTATATGTGGTGTGTTTTTCTTCTTCTATGAAATTCCAATCAAAACTTCTTCTCTTAATACATTTTGATATATATCAACAATTTTATGTAAAAAGAAAGTATTTATAACTTAAATACAAATTTTATATAATCATTCATACATTATACAATAATTTTTTTTAACTTTCATACAATATTCAAAAAATATATATAACTACAACAGAACACAACTTAAATACAATTTACATACAATTTACATATAATTTTAATACATCTTCTTCATCTTCGAGTTTCAATCTGAAAATTCATCCAAAATCAACTTTATTCTTCACCAAATACCTTCAAAATTGAGATAAAAACTGCAAAGAATATTTCGATCTTTTCCAGTAACACCCAATCAAAAAATAATAATTTTAAAAAAATAGAATTCAAAATGAAAGTTTCAAAGTTTCTGATGGATTTCAGTGGCTGGCTGGGCAACGGATAACGACTGACTCGATGGTGATAAGCGACGACATCAAATTTATTATTGAATTCTCTGAAGAAAAAGAGAAAATGGAGATGAGAAAAGAGAATATGTTTTTCTTTACATACTTTTTCGTCTAACCGTAGGAAGATATTTAGTTGAAATTGTTCTGAAGAATAAATACGAAAGTGGTTGAGCTCAAGTAATTTTTAAGTGAAATGAACATAAATATAAAATGGTTCAAAATTTTAAAACCATTAGAAAATATTAACCATGGTCTTTTATACGTACCATTAGGGCGGTCTAAGGGGTAGTGGGTTCTTAAGGGGACTAGGTACGGGGATAGTATCAGTAAAGGAGTGGCTTAAGGAGACTTTTGTTAAGGGAATTTAAGGGTACGGGTTAGGGGGTACTTTTACAGGCACCCTACCAGTACCCCTACCAGTCCTAAGGGGGGAGGGTACTTAAAGGGGTGGTACAGGTACTTAGGGGTATTTTTAAATTAAAATTTAAAAAAATATTATATTTAAATACAAACAAACTTTAATGGATTAAAATAATTCCATACTTTTATTTTAATACTTATAAAAATAAAAATGCATATTATTTTTGAACGTTACGAAATTTTTCAATAACTTCTATTGATTCTTCACTTGAAATTGATAGCACTTATTCTTCTGCATCACCGCTGTCTCCGGTAGATAGTATTTAACTATAAGTATCATCGTCTTCTTGAATTATTTCTAGAAGGCCAAAGTTTCTTCTCTTCCAATATTTCAGCAAGTCTTCATTTCTTTCATCATTGCAAATATTATTTCTAACAGTTGTTCTAGAAAAACATTGAAAAACGGAATTATACGTATCTTGTATGTAACTCCTAAACCCGGATGGATTAGAATTTGTTCAAAACGAGGATCCCCTCCTTAGCATTACCCTTAGTCAATCTATTACACACTTTTTTACTAGTTTAGAAGCCATTTTTAATAATATTAAAATTATATCAAATAGCAACACAAGTATTAAAAGAATTAATGCGAAACTTAATAATATTGTTAGAACATTAATTGCAATTAGAGATAGAGAATTGGAGAGATATGAGAGTTTTGTGTGAAAATTAAAAGAATAAAATTGAGTAATTATAGTTTTAAAATAGGTCCAAAGTATATTTGAACAAACTTAGAGGTTAAAAATATAAATTAGGGGTAGGGGTATTAGGGGGATAGGGAGGCAAAAATAGATGTTATTTCTTTTAAAATAACTATTGGCTAACGGTACAAAAACAGCTACATTTTTAAAAAAGCATAAAGGTACCGGTTCGGTACCTTAAGGTACCAACCGAATCGGCTCTTCCAGTCTCCTTTACCATTTACCCAAATCCTCTACCCCTACCCGTAATTCAGACCGGTACGCAGCGGTACCAGTACGGACCGGTACCGGTTCGAATAATACGCTCCCCTTGGACAACTCTACCTACCATTCAAAAGGTTACAAAAATATAGTTTACTTGTAACGACCCGTCCGATCGTTTTGAGTACTACAACCAAGCCCGTTCCCCTATTTACTGCTCAATTTATGCCTTTTAGTTGTTATGTGACTTGCCATGGTAATTAGTCTGGGCCCGGTGAGGCTTCGGAATGAATTGGAACACTTAGTTTCAAGGTTTAAAGTTTAAGTTGAAATAGTGACCAGATTTTAACTTATATGTAAACGACCCCCGAAATAGAATTTTGATGATTCCAACAGCTCCGTATGGTGATTTTGGACTTAGGAGCATATCCAGAGTTTTATTTGGAAGTCCGTAGTTAAATTAGGCTTGAAATGGCTAAAAATAGGAATTTAAGTTTGGAAGTTTGACCGGGGAGTTGACTTATTGATATCGGGGTCGGAATCCAGTTTTGAGAATTTTCATAGCTCTGGTATGTCATTTATGACTTGTGTGCAAAATTTGAGGCCAATCGAAATTTATTTGATATGTTTCAGAATCGAATGTAGAAGTTAAAAAATCTTAGTTTCATTAAGTTTGAATTGGGGTATGATTAATGGTTTTAGCATTGTTTGATGTGATTTGAGGTTTCGACTAAGTTTGTATGTTGTTTTAGGACTTGTTGGTGTATTTTGTTGAGGTCCTGAGGGCCTCGGGTGAGTTTTAGATGGTTAACGGATTGAAATTTGAACTTAAACAGTTGCTGGGAATTTTAGCCTTCTAGTGCAATCGCACCTGCAGAATTTAGCTCGCAGGTTTGGGCCAAGGTCGAGGTCATGACCAGGCATGGGCCGAGGTCAAGGTCGTGACCAGGCATGGGCCGAGGTCGAGGTCGCGACCAAGCATGGGCCGAGGTTGAGGTCGCGACCAAGCATGAGCCGAGGTCGAGGTCGCAGAAGCGAGCAGATGGGTTGAGGTCGCGACCAGGCATGGGTTGAGGCTGAGGTCGCAGAAGCGAGCAGAAGGGTCGAGGTCGCGACCAGGCATGGGTTGACGCCGAGGTCGTAGAAGCGAGCAGATGGGCCGAGGTTGCAGAAATTGCTAAGTTAGTCACATGTGCGAAAAGCCCTGGACAGAACATATAAATTCGGGGGTTGGCCATTTTTACCCATTTTTGGATTTTAAGAGCTCGGGTGAGGCAATGTTTGAGAGATTTTCAAGAAAAAAACATCGGGGTTAAGTGATTCTAATTCGGATTTGGTCAATATATCATTGTTTTCATCATTTAATTAGTGTTTTGAGATGGACATTTGGGGAACATTGTAGAAATCTTATAAAATGAAATTTTGAGATTTCGATGTCGATTCAGAGTCGGATTTGAGTGAAACTAGTATGGTTGGACTCATAATTTAATGAGTTGTCGGATTTTGTTAATTTCGTCGTATTCCGAGACGTGGGCCCCGGGGGCAATTTTTGGGTTAAATTTCGGATTTTGTTAGAAAATTTGTATTTTCTTATGGAATTCATTTCCTATAATTTGTATTGATTAAATCGAATTAATTATGATTAGATTCGATCCGATCAGAGTAGGAAAACCGGGAAAAAGGCATACTATTTGACTGATTGAGCATGGTTTGAGGTAAGTGACTACTCTTACCTTGTGTGGGGGGAATTCCCCTTAGGATTGGTATTGATATGAGAGTTGTGACGTGTTGAAAGTCATGCACACGAGGTGACGAGTGTGTACACGGGCTAAATGTGGAAGATTATGTCTTTAAATTGTGCAGATCACTGCCGCATATTAATTAAATTATTTTATCATGTTATAATCATGATCATTGATCTAATTTTTATATTTTAAATTTGTCTGACCTTTTCTGCTAATTGTTTTACCTGTTTAGTTGAAATTTTATTTTCTTTTATTCAGTGCATTATTTGAAGGTTGATTTTTTTAATTTAAATATTATCAATATGAAATATTTGACATTTTAAATTTGGTATTGCGGCAAAGTGTTAAAAATTGTAAAATATTATTTTTGCTGAGTTATTCATTCCCGAATATTTTGTGAGATTTTGTACTCATCATGATTGAGACGTGAGCTCCCTATTGTGGAAAATATTATTGTTGTTGATTTATTTTGGCAAATTAAAATATTTGAGCACTTGAGGTGCAGATTGTGATATATTGTGATATTGATACGCATGCAGTGGTATAAGGTCTGAGTATTGAAACGCATGCGGTGAGATAAGGGTGGCTAGTAGGGGAACTACTAGAAGTTATGCGGTGTGATAAGGGTGGCTAAAATGCGGGATGCTATTTCGGAAAAAAATATTTTCTTTCAAATTTAATATGAAGGCTCGCGCGGTGATATAAGAAAATGAGATATTGTGAATTTATATATGATTTGGGACTACGAGGTGGAACCTCGGGAATGCCCTTGTTGATATTTCTTTATGGCTACATTTGTTTTTAATTATTGTTGTGATTTTTTTAAAGTTGTAAATTTCTGTTTTCTTTCCGCGAGGTATTATTTGCCCTTATTCTGTGTAATTTAATGGTGACATACTACTTACTTGATTCATTTCCATTGTTATTTATTGTTATTACATTTTTAAACACGTCACCATGTCTTTTCTTATTTTCAGTAGGGCCTGACTTGACATCGTCACTACTCTACCAAGGTTAGGCTTGGCACTTACTGGGTACTGTTGTAGTGTACTCATACTATGCTTCTGCATATATTGTTTTTTGCAGATCCATGTACTTCCTACCAGCCCAGATATCAGTGAGCTACCTGTGTACGGAGATTTTAAGGTATATCTGCCAGCGTCCGCAGACTTCGGCGTCCCCTTCTATCCTTATTATATAACTTACTTATTTTATTTAGACTCTGATATATAGAGACATTGAGGATAAATTCTTAGAAGCTTGTGACTTATTTCTACCGGGTTTTGGGAGTCGTAATTATGTGAATTTGCAGATTTATTTATTTCAGATTTCTATTGTTATTCCGTATTGATAGACTTACCTGGTCTTAGAGACTAGGTGCCATCACGACATCATGCGGAGGGAATTTGGGGTCGTAACATTTCTAGTCTCCAAAGGTTAAAGGACTTCACTTAAATTAACTTTTTCTAGCTAATCTACTAATTAAACCACCAAGAAATGGTACAGCCATTGGAGTTAGGGATAATAGAAGTGCAAATGTACAGATTGTAAAGGAAACTTTGATAGTCGAACTTTGACTTAGCTGAAATATATACTCATCAATTGGCAAATCTTAACTATAAAATATCCTCTAATAAGAGAGAAAAGGGTATAAAGTGTGATGTCACACCCCACATATAGGGTGTTCGTGGCATCCATGGTACTGCGCGCTACTGGGCGGCATGATGTGTCAGTCGCGTAGACGACGTGTGCTGATGATGCGTTTGTGAAGGAGCACCGATTTGAGTGAGAAAGGGTCATTCTGATCCTCTATCCAAAACATGTCTACTAGGGAATCTTGGGCTCTTTTATTTTAAGCCTATATAAGGCGGCAGAAGTGTTAAAGCTCAGCCAGCCTCCCACGTGCATATTGCCACCAAGCCGCACTAAGTGAGCCGCCTTGAGGGGGAACCTCAAGGGACTGCCTGGATATCTCAAAGGAGTGTCTTAGGTATCCATACGAGCTAGGTAACTCTATGGACGGTGCAACGCCTCAAGGCTAGCGTTGGGCACACAACGGGGTGCCGGAGGCTTGATGTGTGGGACGAGTATTCCCTGCGGGCTACCGAAATGGTGGATAAAGACCTTCGTACCAATTGGATACTTGAAGCACCTATCTTAGGGGACTCATGTGTCAACTTGTGGGCATGGCTTGGGTTCATATGCGAGCAAGGGTCCGTTTTCCTAGACGTACAGTTGTGGGGCGACACTGCACTATGCAGGACGGAAGTATGTTGCGAGGGATATATTTGGCCATGCCAAAATAAAACCATGAGCATGCTATGAAATACGCACATGACGAAGGCCAAGGACTAAAGGTTGCCTTACTTGGGTGAAGCACAAGCTGAGTGCGGATGCACGAGGAGAGTGTCAAGCTTGAGGATTGGACTGTGCACGCGAGAGCGATACTTAGTTCTAGGCGAGGGACGAACATGTACTTAGCCAACCTCGGGTGTGCGAATGGATGAGATCCAGCAGATGAGAAGCGCCATAATTATTCGAGTCCATGAGCCTAGACAACAGACGGGCGACATAGTTAAAGTAAGCCTCAAAGGCAAGCTTCACCACAAGCACATGATCGTTCTAGAAAACCTGGGAAAGAGGATAGGCTGGCCTGTAGCGAGGGGTGACTACAGATGCCGCACAGGCTATTTTGGTGCCACTGCCCAAACAAAGGTCGGCCCATGACACGTGGTATCAGAGCTATTTAAGGCCATATTCTGCCATGACATATGATATCCAAGTAGAAGTTGAGATGGCGAGTGCATTTTGGATATCAATGCAGAGATCATATCGAAGCATAAATTGATGTTCATATGCCACCAGGGATCGGGAAACTGATACTACTGGTCAGAAAAGGGATTTGGTGCGTGAGTTATGGATAAGATTACTTTGTCACCATGAACTACGACCATCAGAATTAGACCACAATCGTTGTTTTCGCCAACGTCTATGTTTTGGAAGGTGATTTTGGGGCATCCTAGTTTTATTGAGATATCATCAAGGATGTCTTCTGTGTAACGGGTGCTGTTTTCAGAGGGATTTTATTGATCCACATTTGGCTTGCAAAGAGAGCCATTGTGCGATGCTGTTGGGATAGTCCCACAAGAAGGGACAGACGGTTAGCATAAGCTTAATTGTTCTTGATTGGGATGATCTGGCGGTGTGTTAGAAACTCTGTTAGCAGTGGGTTAGCAGCTTTGCTAAGCAAGTCACTAGTGTAAGAAATGTCGTATGCAAGATTGAGAGCATTCCTTGCATGGTTTGAATACTGTTTGGACCAAGAGGGTTCAGTAACGTTGGAAGCTTGTCAGGTTGAGGCGTTTTGTTCATGTTAAGAAGGAAGTTGGAGTTGTTGGCCATTTTAAAGAAGGAAATGGGTAACCCTAGTTTATTTCGAAAGTCTAGGCTTCAGTTGAATGTGATGATATCTCGATGAGTCGGGTGGTCAGGAAGAGGCCATGTTTTCCAGGTCGAGCAGCCATATCGCAAAGAGTGTGAGCCGTGGACTATAAACTTTGGGCATGATCGTGTAGAGATCTTACCGAGGATGCGAGAAGCGCATCACTTGAGTGTCTTTCCTGCGGGATAGACTTGTGGACTGCCTGAGGGCATTGAGAAGGGACCTTTTAGAGAGTTGGGCATTGTGATAGTGCTAGCAGCCGCTAGCCATCTAAAGGGTTGCAATGAATGAAAGGCGAGTCCCATAACAACCGTGAAGAAGTACTTGAGTGCAGGCTTCTTAGCGGGAGTGTGTGAATGCCACAATGAGGTGGAGTCAACCACCATGTTTGTGAAGAGGAGCCAAACCATTTTCATGGGGAGGCCTAGTGTTGAATTGTCAATGTGAGGAGACGAGTTCGAAGAAAATAGCGAAGCTTCAAAATTGAGCGAATTTCCAAGTTGGAAGGTGTCATTCTGGAAAGGGGTAGGCCGGATGATCGGGGACCACGGAGTTGGGGCCATGTGCGAGGCACACCAAACCGGGAAGCCGTGCTAGCAGGACCATGAGGGTTCTTGTCTATTGGGAGAGTACACAGGTACTACCGGGAGCATTAGGTACTTGCTGAGGAAGTGACAGTTAGAAAACAAAGCGCTTTGCTCTTGAATGTGGCGATGCTATCACTTTGAGAATGTAGTACTCACCAAGAGTACGTCCCAAGAGCTTGCTGAGTGCCAAAGAGTATGAAGCAGTTGAGTTGTCGAAGGTTCCATGTTGCAGCATGAGTTTCCGGAGGCAGGGCTAGTATGCCAAGTGGGACAGGAGCGTTGAGAAGTATTCTCCACATTGAGTGTGGGAGGATCCGCCTATACAGAGGCATTGGGGAAAAATTATGAGTCCTAAAGCAAGCAAGTCTTCCAAGGTAATGAGGGCGAGTAAAAGGGCTATGTGAACGATTGAGCTACGGGAGCTACGCCAAAGGGCGCAAAAGGGCTTGGTGTGCTGTTGAGCCACGGGAGCAAGGGCTACGCGAGTTGTTAAACTGCGGGAGCCACGCCAAAGAGCACCTTGATGTGCTTACCGGTGAGGGAAGAACTTCGGACAGAAACCAAGGCCGTGAGGGTCGTGGTGTGATTGACTAGTGTGAGTCACCACAAAGTTAGACACCAGAGGGTGCAAGTACGGAGGCACTTTCCAAGTAAACACCGAAAGGAGGTGAAGTGTAGAGGCACACTTGGGGGAGAAGTGCATGGGGCACGACTCCATTTTGAGATGAACTTCGAGGAAGTCCAATCCACATGATTAAGGGAGCACGGTGTGCATCCCTGAGGGGGCAGACTCCGGGTTATCGTGGGCATTGCTGTGTCATCGGGGACGATGACAGGTTGAGTGTGGGAGGATGTTACACCCCATATTTTGGGGGTTCGTGGCATCCATGGTACTGCGCGCTACAGGGCAGCAGGATGAGTGTCAGTCATGTAGGCGACGTGTGCTGACTATGGGTTTGTGAAGGAGCCCCGATTTGAGTGAGAAAGGGTTATTCTGATCCTCTGGCCAAAACATGTCTACTAGGGAATCTTGGGATTTTTTATTTTAAGCCTATATAAGGGGGCAGAGGTGTTAAAGCTCATCCATCCTCCCCTGTGCGTGTTGCCACCAAGCTGCACTAAGTGAGCCGCCTTGAGGGGGAACCTCATGGGCCTGCCTAGATATCTCAAAGGAGTGTCTTAGGTATTCATACGAGCTAGGGAACTCTATGGACGACGCGACGCCTCATGGCTAGTGTTGGGCACATAACGGGGTGCCGGAGGCTTGATGTGTAGGACGAGTATGCCCTGCAGGTTACCGAAATGGTGGATAAAGACCTCCGTGCCGATTGAATACTTGAAGAACCTATCTTAGGGGCCTCATGTATCGACCTGTGGGTATAACTTGGGTTCAGCTATGCAAGCAAGGGCCCGTTGGCCTAGACGTACAGTTGTGGGGCGACACTGAACTTTGCGGGACAGAAGTATGTCGCAAGGGATATGTTTGGCCATGCCATAAGTAAACCATGAGCATGCTATGAAAGACGCACATGATGAAGGCCAAGGACTAAAGGTTACCTTACTCGGGTGAAGCACAAGCTGAGTGCGGATGCACGTGGCGAGTGTCAAGCCTGAGGATTGGACTGTGCACGCGAGAGCGATGCTTAGTGCTAGGCGAGGGACGAACATGTCCTTAGCCAACCCCGGGTGTGCGCATGGATGAGATCCAGTAGATGAGAAGCGCCACAGTTAGTCGAGGCCATGAGCCTAGACATCAGACGGGCGACACAATTGAAGTAAGCCTCCTAGGCAAGCTTCACCACAGGCACATGATCGTGCTAGAAAACCTGAGAAAGAGGATAGGTTGGCCTGTAGCGAGGGGTGTCTACATGCACCGCACGAGCTATTTGGTGGCGCTGACGTCCGGAAAAAGGTCGGCCCGTGACAGTGAGCTACATTGCTTAAGATCTACAATGCCTTCCCATGCTTCTACCTTTTTTTTTGTCCAATTAAAAAGATTAGCGCTTCTTATCATGACTTTTTCCTTTTTAAGACATAAATCTAAAATCTTTGATTAAAGATGAAAGTATCTAATCCATCTTATCACAACCTTGATAGTATGCTTCTATCTTTATCAAGATCTTGCTCTTCCCCAAACTAGCAACATTCTTCGCTTCTAGCAGCTTTAACAACATAGTTGTTCGCTTCTAGCAGCTTTAACAACATAGTTGTTCCCTTTTAAGGATTCTAGAGTTAATTTCAATCATGTATAACTAACTAATCAAATTAGTTAAACATCTTAATCCGGCGAAAAGTAACATGAGAACGAATGCTACTTGTATTTTCTCCAGCTTTTAGTGTTGTATTAGACATAAAAATTATAAGTAGCACTTTATATTTCTTCGGGAAGTATATTTCGGATCTTCAATTCTTTTGTTCTTTGTAATATCTAATTAAACAAGTTACCTTCCAATTGACTATTTTAAAACTATTGTTCTCAATTAATACATCCATTTTGGATAACTATGATTATATCTTTAGTATTCCACAATACTGTGAAAGTTTTCCCTTTTTTGTACTAAAAGAAGCAAATACAAGTAACAGCCTCCTCCCCCCGCGCTTACTGTAGAAAATAGGACCTCCAAATGTTCTATGAGAC
The DNA here is from genome assembly GCA_000715115.1 of Nicotiana otophora. NCBI lineage: Eukaryota > Viridiplantae > Streptophyta > Magnoliopsida > Solanales > Solanaceae > Nicotiana > Nicotiana otophora. The sequence goes on along the minus strand of AWOL01S0007643.1, from coordinate 84,849 downwards.
ATACAAGCATAATGTCGTTCGAACAATCGTCCTATTATTTTTTAAAAAAAATAATGTGGTAAAGAATCGTCCTATTCAGACTCCCTACACGCACCAAATCGTCTTAACTGATTAAATAAAAAACAAATTGAGATAAAAAATTATCTCTGTTTTATTTAATAATATGTTAGTTTGACAAGCCACGATTTATGAAGGTAAAGAATTACTTATTTTTTTCACCTTTACCATTAATCTAATAAATGTGGAGATGATTAATATAGTGAAAGCTAAATGTTTACCTGAAAAATCGAATAAAGTTAAATTTGAGTATGGTTCTAAAGATATGTGATATAATTTGATACAAACCGTACAGAGAAATAGTAATATCTAAGTTCTTGACTATGAGAATGAGAATAATGAGCAAGAAGAATGGATAAGATAAAATGAAACGAGGGATATCTTTCAATATGAGAAGTGATCTTTTGTTACAGAGTGTCGTGCTTGCTCACAATCCATGTCCTTCTTATAGTAGAGGGATCCTACTTTATATACAATAAAAAATACGTAGTGGAGAGCCCATGATGTATTGTCTTTTTCTCGATTTCCGCCAAGATTCTCTCCCATAGTGCGGTTGCAACGGCCCTAGTCTGCGAGCTCGATACTGACTCGAGCTCGGTATTGGATCGAGCCCTCGGCCTTGGTCCGAGCTCGATTCTGACTTGGAATCTCGGTATTCGGGGTGAGTGTTGGTCGGTCCATGCATCTTCGATAATCTCCACTGTGCCTCATAGTTCGATTTAGATATGAGCTCGATAATGATATCAAGCTTGTCATTGATCGGTCTTAGAGCTCGAAGCTCGCCGCCCTTACTTCGGACCTTGACCGAGCTTGTCATGTAGATATCCTTTGATCGAAACATTATCGTCTTGACCAGTCCGTACGACTGACTCAAATTGATTTTGACCATACACAGATAGTCCCCTCGTTTCTCGGAAAAGGATGTGGCGAGAAACGATATGATTTTCCAACAGCTCGATCAGATATATACTGACGTTTTCATCGATCCCGACCATGACGTATGTGATAGCTGTCCCATCGGTTCAGTTTTACCGAGGCATTTACTGTGTCAGACGGTGATCGGCCACCTCTGATATTGAACCGTCATTGCTTCAATCTATAAATAGCCTTTCCTTCTATCATTAATTATTTTTACGTCTTCAATCTTCCAAATTTTTCAAGTTCCTTTTCGTCTTTTCTGAGTTTTCTGCCTGTAAACCTGTGAGTTTTACTGCAAACTCTTTCTTAGAACACCAAATACTTCCATTCTTTGTTTACGAAATTTTAAATGGCAAAAACGTCTAAAACTGTTCCGCAAAAAGAGATCGCTTCTTCATCTCAACCTGCTGGTGGCGAGGATGTGGAAGAGCTCCGCCCTGAGAAATTTATTCCGGTTGGGTGTTCGACTGTAGGTGATTTTAAAATTAAAAGGCCTTATCCGAGATCAGGTCGGTGTGAGCCGATGTTGACGTACCAATGTTCAATCACCGAAAAAATTCTCGATAAAGTCAGACAAGAATGCCACTGGGATAATAAACTCGTAGTAATCCCATCGCCCGATGAATCAATTACTACCTACGTCGAAGGGTTCTTAAGTGTTTATACTTATCCTTTCACGTTGGGACCCCTAGACCCCGTCATCGTTGCCTTTTGTAAGAGGTACGATGTGACCCTCGGCCAAATCTACCCTTCCTTTTGGAGGATAGTGATTCTTCTTCGATTTTTCTCGAGCAAGGTCGAGGGGCGATTTTTCTCGAGCAAGTACGACCTTAACTTTCTAGAGGCGCTTATCAGTACAAGTGCCAATTTTTCTAGGAGCGGATATCTAGTTTCCGCTTCTCCTAAGGTTTGACTCATATAATAAATGGGAAATTGCGAACCTTGCTCTTCTCGAACTAGGACACTGCTTACGGCGATTTTCGATACTGCCAAGTACAAGCAAAGTTTTCCGTCTGTTTTTGGAGTGTGAAGTAGTGGTGGGCTTGATAGATATCATTTTAGTTCCTCTAATACTTGTTGGCACTCCGGGGTCCAGGCAAAATTATTCTTCGTTTTGAGTAGAGAGAAAAATTTTTGACTTCGATCAGATGATCTCGAAATGAACCGGCCTAAGGCTGCAATTCGACCCGTTAGCCTTTGTACGACTTTCACGTTGTCCATAACGACGATGTCTTCGATGGCCTTGATTTTATCGGGGTTAATCTCGATTTCCCGATTTGACACCATAAAGCCGAGTAACTTGTCCGAACCGACCCCGAAAGTACATTTTTCAAGGTTGAGCTTCATGTTGTATTTCCTCAAAATTTTGAAANACATTTTTCGGGGTTGAGCTTCATGTTGTATTTCCTCAAAATTTTGAACGTTTCCTGCAAATGGGTCAAATGATCCTCTGCGCGCAGGGATTTAACTAGCATGTCATCAATATAAAATTCCATTGATTTTCCTATTTGTTCTTCGAATATTTTATTTACTAGGTGTTGGTAAGTAGCCCCTGCATTTTTTAGCCCGAAGAGCATCACATTATAACAATACGTTCCATATTTGGTGACAAATGAAGTCTTTTCCTGGTCCTTCGGGTTCATCTGGATTTGATTATACCCGGAATAGGCATCGAGAAAACTGAGGATCTCGTGGCCGGCCGTGGCATCGATTATGCGATCGATGTTGGGCAACGGAAAGGAATCTTTGGGGGATGCTTTGTTCAAATCCTTATAGTCCACACACATTCTAAGTTTGTTTCCTTTTTTAGGCACTACAACTACGTTGGCTAACCATTCGGTATATTTCACTTACCGAATGGACCCTATCTTGAGAAGCTTGGTTACCTCGTCCTTTATGAATATGTGCTTTCCCTCGGAATGGGGTCTTCTCTTTTGCTTCACCGATCTGAACCTAGGGTCCAAGCTTAGCCGATGTGTCGTTATGTCCGGTGGGATCCCTGTTATATCTAAATGGGACTAGGCAAAACAATCAATGTTATCGATAAGAAATTGAACAAGTTTCTTCCTGACTTCAGGGATCAACACCGTTCCCAAGTATACCTTTCGCTCGGGCCAGTGCTCGATTAGTGTGACTTGATCTAGTTCCTCGATTGTTGATTTTGTGGCATCGGAGTCATCGGGTATCATGAAAGATCAAGGGACCCTTTGATCATCATCTTCTTCAATCTTCAGGTTATCTGGATGGGTCGAAGCCGGTGTCTGTGATTGCTATTTGGTGTCCCGTTCTCCTTCTGAGCCTGATCCCTTTTATCGGCGAAGGCGAGGACATTGATTTTGCTTCCTCGTCGATGAACACTTCCTTTGCGGCCGGTTGTTCTCCGTACACCGTTTTGACACCTCTCGATGTCGGGAATTTGAGGGCCTAGTGTAGGGTCGAAGGTACAGCTCTCATGTTGTGGATCCATGGCCTTCCGAAAAGGGCGTTGTATCTCATATCGTCTTCGATCACGTGAAACTTTATTTCCTGGATGGTTCTGGCCACATTTATTGGTAGTATTATCTCACCTTTGGTGGTTTCACATGCCATATTGAATTCGTTTAGAACCAGAGTTGCGGGTACGATCTGGTCCTGCAGGCCGAGCTGTTCTACGACCTTCAATCTGATGATGTTGGCCGAGCTACCTGGATCGATTAACACATNATGTTGGGAATTTGAGGACTTGGTGTAGGGTCGAAGGTACAACTCTCATGTTGTGGATCCATGGCCTTCCGAAAAGGGCGTTGTATCTCATGTCGCCTTCGATCACCTGAAACTTTGTTTCCTTGATGGTTCCGTCCATGTTTATTGGTAGGATTATCTTGCCTTTGGTGGATTCATATGCCATATTGAATCCGTTTAGAACTAGAGTTGCGGGTACGATCTGGTCCTGCAGGCCGAGCTGTTCTACGACCTTCAATCTGATGATGTTGGCCGAGCTACCTGGATCGATTAACACATGCTTAATTTTAGTTTTATTCATGAGTACAGATATTACCAGTGCATCATTATGAGGTTGGATGACTCCTTCTGCATCTTCATCATCGAAGGACAAAGTCCCCACGGATGCGTAATCTTGAGTCCAAGATCGTTTTTCCCTCACAATCGATGTTTTAGTGCGTTTAAGCACTGGTCCCTGAGGGGTATCGACTCCGCCGATGATCATGTGAATGACGTGCTGCGGTTCTTATTGCTCGTTTTTCTTGCCGAAATCCTTGTTTTAAAATGGTTCTTCGCCCTATCACTCAGAAATTCTCGAAGGTGTCCTTTGTTAAATAAGCGGGCTACTTCCTCTCTTAGTTGCCTGCAATCTTCCGTTATGTGGCCATAGGTGCCATGATATTGGGATTCCTTTGGGCAGGATCGGTCTGCATGGGTCGAGGCCATTTAGTGTCTTTGATGTGCCCGATAGCCGACATGATGGCGGATGCACTAACGCTGAAGTTATATTCTAATAATCGAGGTGCTTCTATAGGATCGACATATTTATCAAAGCCGCTCTTGCTCATAAGTCCCCGAGAATTTTGCCCTCGATCAATCCTTCCATTGTTCCGAACTGTATTGCATGCTGAACCGTTATTCACCCGATCTACGACGTACGGTTGATATCGGTCTCTGTTTGACCTTTGCTCTCTGTCGATCTCCTTTTGGTTTTTAGTAGATGTCCTCTTCTGATGCACTGGTCCATACGGAGCTGTCAACTGATCATCCTCGACCCTAATTTTCGATTGGCATCGGTTGTGTATATCTGCCCAAGTTATTGCTGGATACTCGATCAAATTTTATTTCAGCTGATGTGATATTGTCGAACTTAGCTCGTTCAACCCTTGGGTGAAAGCTTGTACGGCCCAATCGTATGTGATCGGTGGCAATTCCATGCGTTCCATTTGAAATTGGGATACGAATTCCCTCAGCAGTTCATTACCCCTTTGCTTTACTTTGAAGAGGTCTGATTTCCTTGTTGCAACCTTTATGGCACCAGCATGTGCCTTTACGAACGAATCTACTAACATGGCAAAAGAATCGATGGAATTTGGTGGTAAATTGTGATACTAGATCATTGCTCCCTTCGAGAGGGTCTCCCCGAACTTTTTCAACAACAAGGATTCGATCTCATCGTCCTCCAAATCGTTACCTTTGATGGCACATGTGTAAGAGGTGACATGTTCGTTAGGATCGGTCATACCATTATATTTGGGAATTTTGGGCATACAGAATTTTTTGGGGATTGGTTTTGGGGCCGCACTCGAGGGAAAGGGCTTTTGTATGAAGTTTTTCGAATCAAGCCCTTTTATCATTGGTGAAGCCCCCGGAATTTGATCGACCCTGGAATTGTATGTTTCCACTCTCTTGTCGTTGGCTTCGACTCGTTTTGTGAGTTCCTCGAGCAATTTAGTAATTTCGGGAGTGGTCCCCCGATTCTTGCTCGTTTGATTTCACTATGGCGGGCTCCATTTTGGGGGTGATTTCTCGAAGTGGATTGAAATCCGACCTGCTTTGTATACGAGTTTGGTTCTGTAACTGAGCTATCGCTACTTGTTGGGCTTGTAGCATCTTGAAGATTATACGTAAGCTGGCCCCGATTTTTCCCGCGTTATGGGTGTCTCGGGCTACGGATCGAGTACCGCCCTGAATGCTTCTTTCCGGTTCGGAACGCTGATTCGGCTCCAGAGCTATTTATGAATTGACATCCAATAGTACTTCCACTTGAATTTCGGGTACTTCGATTCGAGCCTCGGTGCCATCGTTAAGTAGCCTTCCGGCCCCGGGTGCCAAGTTGTTGGTTTCATCTTGAAGGTCAGCTTCGTGGTCGATAGGTAAAGCCATTGCTGATTTGAAGTTGTAAGCTAGTGTGTACTGTAGATTTATATCAAACGATCACTGTTATCCTTAGCCCCACGGTAGGCGCCAAACTGTTTACTCGGAAAATTGGATAAAGTTAAATTTGAGTATAGTTCTAAAGATATGTGATATAATTTGATACAAACCGTATAGAGAAATAGTAATATCTAAGTTCTTGACTATGAGAATGAGAATAATGAGCAAGAAGAATGGATAAGATAAAATGAAACGAGGGATATCTTTCAATATGAGAAGTGATCTTTTGTTACAGAGTGTCGTGCTTGCTTACAATCCATATCCCTCTTATAGTAGAGGGATCCTACTTTAAATACAATAAAAAATACGTAGTGGAGATCCCATAATGTATTGTCTTTTCCTCGATTTTTGCCAGGATTCTCTCCCAGAGTGCGGTTGCAACGGCCCTAGTCTGCGAGCTCGATACTGGCTCGAGCTCGGTATTGGATCGAGCCCTCGGCCTTGGTCCGAGCTCGATTCTGACTTGTGGTCTCGGTATTCGGGGTGAGTGTTGGTCGGTCCAAACATCTTCGATAATCTCTGCTTTGCCTCGTAGTTCGATTTGGATATGAGCTCGATAATGATATCAAGCTTGTCATTGATCGGTCTTAGAGCTTGAAGCTCGCCGCCCTTACTTCGGACCTTGACCGAGATTGTCATGCAGATATCCTTTGATCGAAAACATTATCGTCTCGACCAGTCCGTACAACCGACTCAAATCGATTTTGACCGTACACACTAAATTAGTAATAAATGAAGATCAAAGATAAATAACGATTATTTACTTAAATTATCATTTTACTAAATATAGCCTCTCGATCTTTTTCTCAAGGTACGCAGTCAAAGATGGAAAAAAAAAAGTTACGCAGTTACGCGGTTGAGAATTAAGTACTAAGCTCCCGTTTGACTAGTATAAATTTTGGCTACTTTTTTTCCAACAAAAAATTGTAAACATTATTTGTTCATGGAGTTTTATGATTAGTTTCGATAAATTTCTGAAAACTAATTTATGTCAGTTTTTAGGTAAAAAGAAATTTTTACTCATAAGACTTTAACTTTTTTCAAATAAATTGTATGTATACAACTTCAACTTCTAAAAATTATTTTTCAACGTAATTTTAATTTTTTTTAAAAAATATTGTAACTAAATTTATATCCAAATAGAGTGAATTTATTTTCATAAGAATTGAGAAATGGGAGAACTGAGGTTTCTATAAAATACAAAAACAACCCCTCCCTTAAAAATCGAAACCGACCCACCCGTTTTCTCCTCCATTCCACTCACAACCATCTTTTTCTCACTAC